>JABMCL010002983.1:100000-105000 GCA_018857735.1 Alviniconcha marisindica | reverse complement strand
TTTAAATCTCCCAAGTAGGGTAAGCCTTAAAAAATAAATTGTAGGCCGACTGTTGCCGGCTAGGCCGACTGTTGCCGGGTAGGCCGGTTTCAGTACGGCAGGGGTAACGCTGCAGCAGCGCCGTCCTTTCCACGGGACATAGAAACCTCCAGCACTGACGGGTGAACGTGGAGGCGACAGCGGTGTAATTTGTTTTGAGTGTTGCTTTACGTCCACAGAAACCGTAGGTTTATTAGGGACGGGAGCCCAGGACGTCCACCTCGACTTTCACACAGCTCCTGGGCTCTGATGTGGCCTAGTTGTTGTTGTTAAAATGTTGCTTTACGTCCGCAGAAACCGTAGGTTTATTAGGGACGGGAGCCCAGGACGTCCACCTGGACTTTCACACAGCTCCTGAGCTCTGCAGCGGTGTAATGCGGTGGTAGACAGTCTTATACCACAGTGCGGTAATTACCGGCTAGAAGTCTGGTTGACACTCAGGCCCATTACATACCCTAGAGCGGTAATTACCGGCTAGAAGTCTGGTTGACACTCAGGCCCATTACATACCCTAGAGCGGTAATTACCGGCTAGAGGTCTGGTTGACACTCAGGCCCATTACATACCCTAGAGCGGTAATTACCGGCTAGAGGTCTGGTTGACACTCAGGCCCATTACATACCCTAGAGCGGTAATTACCGGCTAGAAGTCTGGTTGACACTCACGCCCATTACATACCCGAGTGCGGTAATTACCGGCTAGAAGTCTGGCTGACACTCAGGCCCATTACATACCCTAGTGCGGTAATTACCGGCTAGAAGTCTGGCTGACACTCACGCCCATTACATACCCTAGTGCGGTAATTACCGGCTAGAAGTCTGGCTGACACTCAGGCCCATTAGATACCCTAGTGCGGTAATTACCGGCTAGAAGTCTGGCTGACACTCACGCCCATTACATACCCTAGTGCGGTAATTACCGGCTAGAAGTCTGGCTGACACTCACGCCCATTACATACCCTAGTGCGGTAATTACCGGCTAGAAGTCTGGCTGACACTCAGGCCCATTAGATACCCTAGTGCGGTAATTACCGGCTAGAAGTCTGGTTGACACTCAGGCCCATTAGATACCCTAGTGCGGTAATTACCAGGCCCACTCTCTCTCTCTCTCTCTCTCTTTGACTGACAGACAAGCATTAGCCAGTCAACGCCCACCTCTTTAGTGTGCGACAAGCGGCCGTAGCCGGATGTCCGAGAATCACTGTAATGTCTAAACCCAAAGGGCACGCCCCACTGCTGTTTTCCAAAACAACGACCAAGCGCCTTGGGTTCGTACCGTTCCAAACGCCAGTTCGAACACACGATTGTGCCCTGCTGTTCCCAGCAGAGACCAACAGCGCCTTGTGGCTGTGCGGTTCCAAGCGAAGTGCCTCTTGTCACGGTTTACTCCGCTTGTCTAAGTAGGCGGCCGGAGCTACCGCCTTGTCAAAAGCGATGATAGACTGTGGATGTACCTCTAGGCTGTTTACTGATGTACCTTGTATATTTACTTGCATGCCATGTGAGAGTTACCGTAGGCGACTCAGGTCTTTGTTGTGTTTGCGTGAGGTGTTAATTAACTACCTTGTGTGCTCAGTAATTCGATGGATAGATTGACAGACAGACAGAAGATGGATAACACTCAGTCAATAGTTACAGTTATATACAACAACACAACGTACGAGATCTAGTCCATCAAAAACAGTGCCTTACGTGACTCGCTGGTGCAGCTAGAAAGTAAACATGATGGGGGGGGGGGGGGGGGGGGGGGGGGGATGGAGATGGGGAAGGGAGATTATATACCTATCGCTACACTGTCACCACCAGAATGACTTCTGCATTAAGATGGGCAGCGATGAGAGCCATTTTAATGTTTCATAATTGTGAGGGACAAAGTCACAAGACAGTGTCCACAGACCACAACAGAAAGGAGAGCCGTAGCAGATTCGAACCGAGGTCCTTCTGCTTACCAGCCTAACGCCTTACCGCTAGGCCAAACCGGCTCACATGCAGCTAGATCTAGTTCTTCCTCTTTTGTAGGCGCGCTTTGTCTCACACTGACTGTGTGTGTGTGTGTGTGTGTGTGTGTGTGTGTAAGCTCCAAGCACTGGTTACGACATCCTTCTTGCTTGCCTGGCTTGGAGTGAGGGTTATAACAGTAACACCATCTTCAGTACGATGAGGGGGTGTGGGTTATAACAGTAACACCATCTTCAGTACAATGAGGGTGTGGGTTACAACAGTAACACCATCTTCAGTACGATGAGGGGGTGTGGGTTATAACAGTAACACCATCTTCAGTACGATGAGGGTGTGGGTTATAACAGTAACATCATCTTCAGTACGATGAGGGGGTGTGGGTTATAACAGTAACACCATCTTCAGTACAATGAGGGTGTGGGTTATAACAGTAACATCATCTTCAGTACGATGAGGGTGTGTGGGTTATAACAGTAACATCATCTTCAGTACGATGAGGGGGTGTGGGTTATAACAGTAACATCATCTTCAGTACAATGAGGGTGTGGGTTATAACAGTAACACCATCTTCAGTACAATGAGGGTGTGGGTTATAACAGTAACATCATCTTCAGTACGATGAGGGGGTGTGGGTTATAACAGTAACACCATCTTCAGTACAATGAGGGTGTGGGTTATAACAGTAACACCATCTTCAGTACAATGAGGGTGTGGGTTATAACAGTAACACCATCTTCAGTACAATGAGGGTGTGGGTTATAACAGTAACATCATCTTCAGTACGATGAGGGGGTGTGGGTTATAACAGTAACACCATCTTCAGTACAATGAGGGTGTGGGTTATAACAGTAACATCATCTTCAGTACGATGAGGGGGTGTGGGTTATAACAGTAACACCATCTTCAGTACAATGAGGGTGTGGGTTATAACAGTAACATCATCTTCAGTACGATGAGGGGGACCACTTTAAGGAAGAAGGAGAAGACAAGAGAATCAGGGCGCCGAATGGCCCAAAGCGAGGCTCTAGGTCAGTTACACTGCCAGTGCTGCAAGGTCACTGGGCACGACTAGGTCAGTTACACTGCCAGTGCTGCAAGGTCACTGGGCACGACTAGGTCAGTTACACTGCCAGTGCTGCAAGGTCACTGGGCACGACTAGGTCAGTTACACTGCCAGTGCTGCAAGGTCACTGGGCACGACTAGGTCAGTTACACTGCCAGAGCTGCAAGGTCACTGGGCACGATTAGGTCAGTTACACTGCCAGTGCTGCAAGGTCACTGGGCACGATTAGGTCAGTTACACTGCCAGTGCTGCAAGGTCACTGGGCACGACTCGCAGTTCAGCAGAACTCTGCGACTGTCACGACTGACACTGACAAGGACACTGACATCATCCAGTCAAGGCCACTGACATAACACACACAAGGACACTGACACAAATTGCCCTTTATATGTAACCCCCCCCTCCCCCAAGAAAAAAGAAAACAAAAACTGCCATAAACTGCCGGCTCTTTATATGTAACACTCCGCTTTAAAAAATAAAAATAAATGGGGGAGGGGGGGGGGAATTGACAACTACCGGCTCTTTATAGGTAATCCCCCCCCCCCCACCCACCCAAATCACTCGACCCCCCCCCCCCCCCAAAAAAAAAAAAAAAAAGTACCCGCGAACCCAGACAGGTAGGGGAAGAAATGTCAGTGTCACGCACGCAGCACGGAGAGAAGAGACGGCAAGCCAGCAGCACCTCGTGGGAGAAAGGTGTGGGCCACGCATCACTGGGAACCGCGCTTCGTCTTTGCGATTAAACCCACCGAGGAGGTAGGGTGCCATAGAGCTGTAACGATACCGTCGCATAATCGGGGCGTCGAATGTCGCTGATCAATGTCTGATCAATGGCCGTGCGTCGAATGTCGCTGATCAATGTCTGATCAATGGCCGTGCGTCGAATGTCGCTGGTCAGTTTTTATATCGCTGATAAATTTTCATAAATTTTTATGTCGCTGATAAATTTTCATGTGTCGAATGTGGCTGATCAATGTCCGTGCGTTGAATGTCGCTGATTATTCCTCGTCTAATTCTAGTCAAACGAAGTCACGTGAGTATCAGCGCATGCGTCAAGGAAGACTAAGCCTTACAGTTTGAAGGGGGGCGTTTTCAACAGTTTTATGCAGTTTGGGAAACTTTAACATCTGACCCAGAGATTTTACACCTGGTTAGGGGTGCCCACGTAGAATTTGACGATACAGAGTTTCCTTCTTCCAGTTCCCCTCAGCCACATTTAAATAAATCAGAGATGGCAATAACTGATGCTGAAATCGTAAAGCTTAGCCGGAAAAAATGTGATTTCCAAGTGCGAACATAGCCCCGATCAATATTTGTCACCGGTATTTACCAGGCCGAAGAAAAATGGCACGAATCGCATGATTCTCAACCTGAAAGGTCTGAACTCAGAAATCACATAGCATCATTTTAAGATGGATACGCTCCAGGTAGCTGTAAAACTGGTAACACCATTTTGTTTCATGTCTTCCATTGATCTCAAGGACGCATTACTCAATCCCTATCGCAAAGCATCATAGCAAGTTCCTGAGATTTTCCTGGAAAGGGCAACTCTGGCAGTTTGACTCCGTGCCTAATGGCTTGGCATTGGCCCCTAGAAAATTCACAACCAGTCCTTGTAAAATTAAGAGAGGAAGGCCACGTTTCTACCTCCTTTCTTGACGACTCGCTTCTTCAGTCAGACTCTGATGCAGAGAGTTTTCAGGATGTGCAAGCGACAGTGCAGCTTTTTCGTTCTCTTGGCTTCATTATTCATCCCGAAAAATCCGTTTTAGAACCTACACAGCAAATACAATACCTGGAGGTCGTCATTGACTCCAGGGACATGTCTGTGCGGCTGACAGCGGAGAGAAAACGTAATCTCAAAGATTCCTGTAATAAGCTCCTCAAAGCAAGGAAGCTGACAATCAGAGACCCGGCCAAGGTCATTGGGAAAGTAGTGG
>JABMCL010002983.1:67500-82500 GCA_018857735.1 Alviniconcha marisindica | reverse complement strand
CAAACAAAAACAAACAAAATCCCATTATTTTGAGCTAAAAATAGCTTGGTTTTAACCCAGCTGATCCTCCCTTTTTCTTTTTAGATCGCTGCACTGCGTTATTAAAGGTCGTTAAAGGTCCACTCCACACAGACAAACTCTTCAGAATAACCAGAATAACCCCCCCCAACCCCCCCAAAAAAGTGACAAAAATTAAAACAAAATTCTGTGACAAGTCAGAGCTTGTTGTGTGCTTTCTGACCGTGACGTGAAAGCACTGAGCTAGAACGATTCTGGTGACATCAGACGTCAGACTAAAACGCCGGGAACTACGAGTGCACAAGAAGAAGAAGAAGAAGAAGAAGAAGAAGAAGAAGAAGAAGAAGAAGAAGAAGAAGAAGAAGGACAACAACAACATCAACAACAACAACGACAACAACAACAACGACAACAACAACAACGACAACAAAAGCGCGTTCAGGTGACGCTGAAAAGTGGTAAAACCGATATTAAATTAATATCAACACGAAGGGTGTTTACAGTCCCCTCCCACCTGCACACCCCTTGCTGTTAAATAAAAAATACGGGTCGTCTTTTCATCTGCTGTTCCCAGCACTCTATCGAGGAGAACTTTGTGTTCTATAAAAATCCGAGAAAACTACAGTTGCTTTACGGTCTAGCTGGTTTCCTCTGTCTGTGAGATTGGTGATATCTGATTCTTCTTTAACAACTCATGCAAAGCTACGGTATTTGGGGTTACTCCCTCAGAAAGAGAAAACTTACGTTCAATAAGGCAGATGTTAGTATTCAAAGCATGCAGAAATCTTGCGCCTCCGTATCTTAAACAGCTTTTTATCTGTTTGTTCCAACACTCGAGCCACGTCTTGATTCATAACTCTGCCCAAACCTAGAGCAGACCTTTATAAAATATATATATATATTTAAAAAACCTAGCTTCTCATTTTCAGGCGCATCCCATTGAAATTCTATTGCAACTTAAAATAATAACGTCATGCAATTCGCTAATCACCTTCAAAACACAGTTCTATATATGGTTCAAAAGTATAATGTTATCTCCTCCGCCCCCGCCCCCCCCCCCCCCCCACACACACACACACGGATGGGCTCGGACGCTGATTGTGGTTACTGTGTGCAAGCCAGTTCCAGGTAATCGTTACTAACAAAACTAAGTCTTGAAACTAAACAAAACACCAAGGGGACAGTTTCAAATAATAATCCTTTAAGTTTTTATTTTAAAGAAAAATATTCTACCCGTTGAACCATTTGTTTTGTTAGTTTGTTTGTCAGGAAGGCTAGTTCCTTTGAAACAAAAACCATTCAATTTAAGGTTTTGATTACTATATGTTGTATGTGCTGGACACAACAAAACAAAACAACACACACACACACACACACACACACACACACACACACACACACACACACACACACACACACACACACACACACACACACACACACACACAAACACACATACACAAACAAACAAAAAAAGGAGAGAGAGAGAGAGAAGGCTAAGATCCTTTAACAGTTGGAAAATGCATGTGTCGGGTTGGTGGGGGCGATGGGTGGGAGGGGCGGCGGGGACGGGAGGGACGGCTGCAGCAGTCGGGGGCGGGGAGGGGGGGTAGCCCTTGACTTACTATAATGAGAAATGGAGAAGACTTTGGGGACGGTTTGCAGCAATTGGGGGGGGGGGGGGAGTTAGCCCTTGACTTTACAGTAATGAGAAATGGAGACAGACTTTGGGACGGTTGCCAGGGGGGGGGCAGCTTGACGTGAGGAAATGGAGACAGACTTGGACGGTTGCAGCAAGGGCGGGGTGGGGAGTTCTAAACAGTAATGAGAAATGGAGACAGACTTTAGGACGGTTGCAGCAGTCGGGGGCAGGGTGTGGGGAGAAGCCCTTGACTTACAGTAATGAGAAATGGAGACAGACTTTAGGGCGGTTGCAGCAGTCGGGGGGCGGGGGCGGGGGAGGAGTTAGCCCTTGACTTACAGTAATGAGAAATGGAGACAGACTTAAGTGCTGCCTTTATTGTAGTCTCGCAAATTATGCACTTTAGCCCCCCAAGCCAACCCCCTCCCCTTTCAATGAATATAAGGCGCAATAAAGGGAACTTGCAGCAATAAACTAAAACCTTTCTGGTAATCTGAGACTTCCGAAAGCTGCGCGGTAATATTGCAATGTTCCACTTATTGTTACGGCGGTTACGTGCTCATCTGCCTCCGGGAGACAGGTAAAAACCCTGACTTTGGGGAAAACCATAAAAGGCCGTGGTACCCAAAGGGACAGCTAAACCACTCCGGGGGTGTCAGTTCTATGCTAAAATCTGTGTAACATACAGCGGAGCATTTTACTTGGCAACACACACTCCTTTTGCTATGATTTTTGTTGTTTTTTGTTGTTGTTTTTGGTGTGCGTGCGTGTCACTATCGTCAATATTTATTTATTTTTAAGCTTTTTTTAATTTTTTATCCGTGACGTCAAAGACACTTTGGTGACGTCAAACTAAAACCCTGGGACAGAGTGCAAAATGCGGGAAAGAGCGCGTGAAAAAAAAACGTCAGTGACGCCAACAATTTAATTAACTGATATTAAACCATCTTTCAGTACTCTCTCTCTCTCTCTCTCTCTCTCTCTCTCTCTCTCTCTCTCTCTCTCTCTCTCTCTCTCTCTCTCTTATATGGCAAATCACGTTTCTCTTCTTCTTTCGTGTCAAATTTCAACATGATGAAGACTGGTATTTTAGAGGATGCTGGGTTATTCAATTGTTTCCATCATCCACCGAACTCTGAATGGACTACAAGATCTTTAACGTGAGTAGGAGATCTTTCTGCATGCGTATACACACGGGGACCTCGGTTGATAGTCTCATCCGACGACCTTTGTACAGTGTGTACAGAAGTCGACTGAAGAACCGTCAGGGCGGGTGCAAAGCGTAGCACGTAACGGTCAACCATCCGTTTGGTGACCAGGCTTGGGCTTTTGAGAACCAGTACTCTTCGTCTGCGCCAATGACTCACCTGTTTCAAGCACCCGAAGAGTTCTTTTTTATTCGACTCTGAGAAGGATAATAAAATAATTATATATATATATATATATATATATATATATATATATATATATATATATATATATTATATATATATATATATATTCACCATATCGATGTCTCTTTGTGAACCGGTTTGGCCTAGGTAGGCTTGGCTTGGTAAGCAGTCGAGTTTGATTCGCTTCGGTTCTCCTTTCTTTCAAAGGGTTTTTGGTTTGTGGACAGTGTCTTGTGACTATGTCCCTCACAATTAGTGAAACATTAAAAGGGCTCTCATCACTGCCCATCTTTATGCAGGAGTCATTCTGGTGGTGACAGTGTAGCGACAGGTATAGTAATCTCTCCCCCCCCCCCCCACCCCCACCCCCTCACCGTCCCTAATAAGCCTTATGGTTTTTGTAGACGTTAAGCATGGCACCATGTTTACTTTATTGCGTCTCTTTCCGGCACCTTTCTCCAAACTCTGCCAGAAATAATTACGTCAATGAAGGGGAACCGACGCTGTCAGCGCTCCGAAAGGTCTGGGTACTAGTAAGACTGTGAAATCAACGTAACGTCTAAGCAAACATGAGGCGCGTCCGCCGCGGGTATAAAAAAAGAGTTCCGTCTCGGTTCAAACGATTTCGATTTTATTTGTGTCGGTGCTTTCTTTTTCTTTCACGGTGCTTTACGTTCACAGAGACCATAAGGCTTATTAGGGACGGGACCCCAGGACGGCCATCTCGACTTCCACACAGCTCCTGACCCCAGTGCTGACGTAAGCAGCGTGGCGGTTACAAAAGAAAGACCGGATGTAACTGAGTTGTCTCTTTCAAAATTACTGTCGTTTGAGCACCATCGAAAAGCTCTCCGTTAGCTGACATTCGAGACCTATGACGTAATCAACTCTGGCAGTGGTTGGAGGAAGGATGTGGTAAACCAGTGTTTGGAGTTTGTGTATTTCCTAGCCAGGGCTTGCCGCAGTACTAGGAACAACCAACAGCCAGTACTGACAACCCCCTTAAATGCCAGTAGCCTGACTGAAAGACCGGTGCTAACGTACGGCGACTTAACGTAGTGTTTTTGATTTTGATTCAGTGTTGCTTTACAGAGATTTTGGTTCAATGTTGTTTTACAGAGATTTTGATTCAATGTTGCTTTACAGAGATTTTGATTCAATGTTGCTTTACAGAGATTTTGATTCAATTTTTACTTTACGTCCACAGAAACCATGAGGCTTATTGGGGACAGGGAGCCCAGGACGGCCACCTCGACTTTCACACAACTAATGAGCTGTGAGGTTTCAATGTTGCTGTACGTCCACAGAAACCATCAGGCTTATTTATTAGGCCTGGGGGCCCGGGACGGACACCTCCCCTTTCACACAGCTCACCTCCCCTTTCACACAGCTCACCTCCCCTTTCACACAGCTCACCTCCCCTTTCACACAGCTCACCTCCACTTTCACACAGCTCACCTCCACTTTCACACAGCTCACCTCCCCTTTCACACAGCTCACCTCCCCTTTCACACAGCTCACCTCCACTTTCACACAGCTCACCTCCCCTTTCACACAGCTCACCTCCCTTTCACACAGCTCACCTCCACTTTCACACAGCTCATCTCCCCTTTCACACAGCTCACTTCCCCTTTCACACAGCTCACCTCCACTTTCACACAGCTCACCTCCAGTTTCACACAGCTCATGCGCTGTGTGGTGTAGTGGGAGAACAACAGGGCGATGAAGTGGGCAGCGGAGTAAGCTGGCATGGTTAACTAACTTGCTGTAGATCATTTTCATAATTCCTTTTATTAGAACAGTAATGTTTAAGAGGGTGACCTCAGGAAGAGGATTTTTTTTAATGTGATATGCATAGCTTATGTCAGTGGGATTTCTCATGTATTTATTTATGAATGACATTTTTACCTGGATGTTTGCTGTCGTTGTAATCTAATGATGTTTTATGATTGGTGTGAGTGTGTGATTAGTGTACTTGGCACCAAAAATTTTCCTAGTGCAATTGTATTGACACTCGGCAATAGATTTGTGTTGTATTGTACTGTAAAAGCAAGTCATTGTTATTATAGCCACAGTAGGGATCCCCAAGTAACTATAAATCTCTCCTTTGACTGGCTCACACAGTTAGTGGCATACTTGCGTCAAAAGTACATAATTGTAATTATCTCAACTTAATCTGACATGACTTGTTTCTTGTTTTGCTTTGTTTTTAATACTTTATTTTTCCTGATTATTATATATTATTGTGACGCTCAGCGTTCTTCAGTCACAGTTCATTGACAAAGGTTTCAAGAAAACCGAAAATTATGAACAGAGTGTGGTGTTACTGTTGTTTTTATTTACACTAGACTTTATTTTTCCTCGCGGGAAATTCGGGTGGCCTTACCTGGTAAAGCACAGCAGCCGCAAGAGCAGCGCTACCCATTCCTACCAGTGTGTGCAGTATTTTCCTGTGTCCAGACAATGGTGTGGCTGCCAGTGTGTGCAGTATTTTCCTGTGTCCAGACAATGGTGTGGCTGCCAGTGTGTGCAGTATTTTCCTGTGTCCAGACAATGGTGTGGCTGCCAGTGTGTGCAGTATTTTCCTGTGTCCAGACAATGGTATGGCTGCCAGTGTGTGCAGTGTTTTCCTGTGTCCAGACAATGGTATGGCTGCCAGTGTGTGCAGTATTTTCCTGTGTCCAGACAATGGTATGGCTGCCAGTGTGTGCAGTATTTTCCTGTGTCCAGACAATGGTATTGCTGCCAGTGTGTGCAGTAGTTTCCTGTGTCCAGACAATGGTGTGGCTGCCAGTGTTTGGGATTTGTAACGTGCACACAGATGTCGATGCATGCGATTGCACACGGGGGCTGTACGGACACCGTCAGAGAGTCTGCACTGAAAGATCTCTTGCCGCACCAGGGACTCGAACCCGCGTCACTATTCTGGCTTTTCGGTCGGACTCTCTGCCCATCGAGCCTATCCCCGCGCCCTAAGTACTAATTATCTCTACATCACTCAGTGGTAAGTGTCGCCATATAATAATAAATATTCCTTTTGACACTGCAAAGGTTTTCAAGCGTCAAAAGCACACAAGTAAGTCAGTAAGTAACTTGGTGTTTCACGCCCAGTCAAACCAGTACGCTTATATCAGGGCGAAAAAGCACAAAAATGTACTGTCCACACAACTGTAATCATTACAACAATGATTGTTATGCAGTTATGCGCTTTTCGCGTTCCTCACAGCGCCTTAGGTACGTCAGAAGTGCATAATTAGGTTGGAATCAGTCAGATATTGACAATTATGTTAAATTATGTGGACATGATTACAGTGATGTGCTTTTGACCCATTGAAGCCGCCACACAAACGCTTATGCAGCAGTGTAGTGAGGGGAAGGGCGGGACTAGCAGGGTGTGCAGCTGGCAGTTTGATCTGTGAGTCAGTATAATGAGCTAGTATCGAATGCACTCAGCAAAGTCTCTACTTCTAGATAACTGAGTGTTAATTACTGAACGTGCAGACACCAGCTGGGCAGAGGGGAGATAACCTCTTACTCTGTCTGTCTGTCTCTCTCTCTCTGTTTTATTTGTATAGCAGACCTCTCTCTCTCTCTCTCTCTCTCTCTCTCTCTCTCTCTCTCTCCTCTCTCTCTCTCTCTCTCTCTCTCTCTCTTCGTATAGTACGAAATAAAATAACACTAAAACACAAAACACTGTAAAGTGAAAGGAAATAAAATAAGGCAGGTATAGTGACAAAAAAGGTCAAGCAAATCTAATCAACTTAAAAATACTAAAACTAAGTAAAACAGTGCAATAGAAAAAGAAGGGGGGGAGGGGGGGGGGAGGGGGGAGGGGGGAGGGAGTTTTATTTCTACATCGGTCAGTGTGACTCGACCAAACATTTAATACAGGGAAAACGGATCATCAAGAACATCTACATCAAACAGCTCTGTCTCTCATCAGTAGCTTAGCAAGGACTAGCTGCTAGGAGAGCCGGTGTGGCCTAGCGGTAAGGCGTTAGGCTGGTAAGCGGAAAGACCTCGGTTCGATACCGCTTCGGCTCTCCTTTCTCTTCAAAAGTTGTGGTCTGTGGACACGGTCTTGTGACTTTGTCCCTCACAATTAATGAATAATATTAAAAAGGCTCTCATCGCTGCCCATCTTAATGCAGGTCATTCTGGTGGTGACAGTGTAGCGATAGGTATATACTCTCCCTCTTCCCACACCCCCTTCCCCCCATTCTCCCCGTCCCTAATAAGCCTTACGGTTTCTGTGGACGTTAAGCACCATGTTTATTTACTTACCTAGCTGCTAGGCAGGTTTTGACAGAACCAAACTACAATCCTTGTAAAATAGTTTTCAGGTTAGATCTCTCTCTCTCTCTCTCTCTCTCTCTCTCTCTCTCTCTCTCTCTCTCTCTCTCTCTCTCTCTCTCTCTCTCTCTCTCTCGGCCTTTTCCATCGCCGCATTAACATATTTTGTCATTTTTGAACGTCTCCTATGTAAAGTTCGCTTGTTGGAAGCTCTAGGCCTAATACTGTCTACTGATATGTTTTCGTGACTGAAAAGCTGTAAAGCTACAGTCATCACTCATTAAAGCTGTATGCTACAGTCATCATTCTTTAAAGCTGTAAAGTTACAGTCATTATTCACTAAAGCCGTAAAGCTACAGTCATCACTCACTAAAGCTGTAATGCTACAGTCATCATTCTTTAAAGCAGTAAAGTTACAGTCATTATTCACTAAAGCTGTAATGCTACAGTCATCATTCTTTAAAGCTGTAAAGTTACAGTCATTATTCACTAAAGCTACAGTCGTCATTCCTTAAAGCTGTAAAGCTACAGTCATCATTCACTAAAGCTACGGTCATCACTCACTAAAGCTACGGTCATCATTCACTAAAGCTGTAAATCTACGGTCATCATTCACTAAAGCTACGGTCATCATTCACTAAAGCTGTAATGCTACAGTCATCATTCACTAAAGCTACGGTCATCATTCACTAAAGCTGTAAAGCTACAGTCATCATTCACTAAAGCTGTAAAGCTACAGTAATCATTCATTCAGACCGAGGTTCTGTTCGGAACCAGAAAACAGTATAGCGCTGTGAAGTCTAGTTGCCATTGTCAGAAGCGCTTAAGGCTCAAACGTCATAGACTGGAGATGAGGTGTTCGACAAGTGTAGCCGGAATAATAACACCGCCATCAGCACTGATCAAGCCGTGTCTGGTTCCCACACTCATTGAGCAGCTCCAACTTTCCCACACCTGTGAAGGCCCCGCCAGCACACCAGCAAACTCCGAATTCCTCAATCACCCCCCCCCCCCCCCCAAGGCATTCACTGAGGTTCCTGAATTAACCCTTTGAAAGCCAGATACCTATCGCCCTGTCAATCACTCACTCACGCAACCCGGCAGCCAGCCCCCTATCGGCTTGGTTAAATAGGTTAACGCCGAGTTGTCCGAGTTCAGTCCTAACGAGCCTTGTGGTTTCCGTGGACGTAAAGATTTATTGAACCATGCTTCGGCATTGGTCTCAGCTTGTCCCTAATATGTCAGCTGACATCTGAGGACATTAAGCATCACTTCATCATCATCATCATCATCACTTTCATAGTTCAGGAGCTGTGTGAGAGTCGAGGTGGCCGTCCTGGGCTATCCGTCCTAACGAGCCTTATGGTTTACGTGGACGTAAAGCTATATTGAACCGTGCTTCGGCATTGGTCTCAGCTTGTCCCTAATATGTCAGCCGACATCTGAGGACATTAAGCAACACTTCATCATCATTTGTCCGAGTTGTGAGCCGGTTTGGCCTAGCGGTAAGGTGTTATGCTGTTAAGAAGAGGGACCTCGGTTCGAATCCGCTTCGGCTCTCCTCTCTCTTCAAAAGTTGAGGTTTGTGGGCACTGTCTTGTGTCTTTGTCCATCACAATTATGAAACATTAAAATGGCTCTCATCGCTGCCCATCTTAATGCAGGAGTCATTCTGGTCGTGATAGTGTAGCGACAGGCGTACGATCTCCCTCTTCCTCCACTTCCATACCCCCTTCCCCCCATTCTCCCCGTCCCTAATAACCCTTATGGTTTCTGTGGACGTTAAGCACCATGTTTACTTACTTGCTACCCTAGCGTCTTGTTGTTAAACGGCTTTTTGTGTGTGCTTTTTCTTCGATTGCTGATTGCTTATATAGCGCTATTCTCCGCCCTCGAGCAGACTCACTGTGCTCGCATGTGATTTTACATGAGTGACTAGCTTTCTATAGCGCGTCTTGGAATATCCACCAAAGCGGTGCCACATGAAACTGCTGCCGTCTCGACGCAAGTTCTGTGCACACCATACAACCATGCACGAATACAGTTCGACGAATACTCCCAACTAGGTTCGCGAAGAACAGTTCGCCCAATTAAGAACCAACCCCCCCCCCCCCCAACAAAAGCGGCGTCTTTTACCACTCTTCAATTTAAATATTGACCAGAAAGTCTCTGTGGGAAATTCCGAGCTCAGGAGCTGTGTGAAAGTGGAGGTGGCCGTCCCGGTCCTAACGGTGCTTAAGGTTTCTGTGGCCGTAAAGCGACACTGAGCTTGAACTGTTTGCAAAAGGGGAAACCACCCTCGCTGATTGAACTGAAGCAGGCGCGACGCCTTAATCACAGCAGGACGGCACCAGTGACGAGATTAACTCTTACGCAACGGCTGCCGGCGCGTCAGTCGTGACGTGGCAAATCTGTTGGTCCAGGTGGGAGGGACAAGGGGGCCGCCATGACGCAACATTGATCGGACCCTCCTCCCGCTGCTGACCGATGGCGGCTGCTGGGGAGGATCAAAGGTGGCCGTGTCGGGCGGGACAGGGAGGGGTGGGGAGAATGGGCGGTGTAGGTGGGCTGGGATTTCCCCCGTGAGGACCATCGTCCGAGGCCTATGCACGCCATGCTGGCAGGATCAAAGCCGCTGCTCTCGGGAGCAATCAGTGACAGGCCTCGGTTTGGGTACCATCAAACAGCCCCCTTTCTGACTAACGAGACCGCAGGGGACTGAAGCCAACGTCCAACAACCCCCACTCCCTCCCTGGCCTCTCGTCCCCCCCCCCCCCCTTCAGTCCCCACCACTTTTGCTTGTTCGTTCGTTAAGCTTGTTTAACCTCGAGCACATTCCAAGCCTCGCTTCCGGAGTTTCCCAAGGAGGAAAGATCCTTCTTCTAATGTTACTTTACGTTCACAATCACAGATCCCAGGAGCTGTGTCAGAAAGTCGAGGTGGCCGCCCCTAATAAGTCTTATTCTTTCTGTGCACGTAAAGCAGCATTTAAAAGGAGAAGAAAAAAGTCCACATTGAGCTTAGGAGCTGTGTGAACGTCGAGGTGGCCGTCCCTGATGTCCATTCGGTCTCTGTGGACGTAATGCAACATTGAACTTGAACCACCAAACTCAGGAGCTGGCGTCCGAGATTCTCATCGTGACGTACCTGAATGAACCACCAAACTCAGGAGCTGTGTGAACGTCGAGGTGGCCGTCCCTGATGTCCATTCGGTCTCTGTGGACGTAATGCAACATTGAACTTGAACCACCAAACTCAGGAGCTGCGTGAAAGTCGAGGTGGCCGTCCTGGGGTCCCCGTCCCTATTGTTCCGTACGGTCTCTGTGGACGTAAGGCAACATTGAACTTGAACCACCAAACTCAGGAGCTGCGTGAAAGTCGAGGTGGCCGTCCTGGGGTCCCCGTCCCTATTGTTCCGTACGGTCTCTGTGGATGTAAAGCAACAGTTGAAGACCACCAGAATGATTCCTGCATCAGATGGGCATCGATGAGAGCCATTTGAATGTTTCATTATTTGTGAGAGGTAAAGCCACAAAGACAGTGTCCAAAAACCCAACGATCGTACAGCTAAAGCAATGACTGTGTAGCTAGACGACCTTTGACCAACCACACATTTGAAGAGATAGGACAGCCGAAGCGCCAGAATCGAACCGGGGTCCTTTTGCTTACCGCTAGGCCAAACCGGCTCAGACTGGAGTGTGGCTGTTTGACTCGAGTTGGCGTTCAGTGTTGCTTTACGTCCACAGAGACGGTCACCTCGACTTTCACACAACTCCTGAGCTCTGAGTGTAGTGTAGCTGTAAGTAAGTCAGTAAGTAAGTCAGTCAGTCAGTCAGTCAGTCAGTCAGTAAGTAAGTAAGTAAGTAAGTAAGTAAGTAAGTAAGTAAGTAAACATGGTGTTTAACGTCCACAAAAACCATAAATCGTATCACGTAGGGGCGGGGAGAAGGGGGCATGGAGGTGGGGAGGGGGTATGGAGGTGGGGAGGGGGTATGGAGGTGGGGAATGAGAGAGATTACATATCTATCGGTACACTGTCACCATCAGAATGACTCCTGCATTAAGATGGGCAGCGATGAGAGCGATTTTAATGATTCATTACTCTGTTGTGAGGGACAAGGTCATAAGACAGTGTCCACAGACCACAGCTTTTGAAGAGGAAGGAGAGCCGAAGGGGATTTGAACCGAAGTCTCTGCTTACCAGCCTGACGCCTTACCGCTGGGCCAAACCGGCTCACAAAGTGTGTGTAGCTGCGATGCGAATGGGGTTTAATGCGCTCAGATGTCGGGTGTGACATACTAGGGACAACAACTGAGGTGTGTGGTGGTGGTGAAGTGTTGCTTAATGTTCTCAGATGTCAGTTGACATGTATATTAGGGACAAGTTGTGACCAATGCCGAAGCACGGTTCAATAATTCTTTACGTCCACAGAAACCAGGAGGCTCGTTAGGACAGACAGCTCAGGACGGCCACCTGGACTCTCACACAGCTCCTGAACTATGAGGTGTGTGGGTCCTGCCTCCTCCTCTTCCCCCCTTCAGGACAGTTGAGTGCCTCCCTCCGTGTCCCAGCCGCCCACCCTCCGTCCACTTCACGGTCCCATACAGGTAAATGAATGTCCACCGTCTGTAATGTAATAACATTACGGCAGACCGCTGACACCGCTGTAGCGTACTATCTGTGGTTCCCGCGTTGACCACAAAGTGACACTGGACGGGGGTCTGCAGCTACCTCCATTCATTCATTCCCCCTTCATTCCTTCATCCATTCGTTCACTCGTGTAGTCATTTCTTCCTTCCTTTTCGTTTCTTTGTGCACTGACACGTTTAAAGTGTCCAAGGGTCGGGCCGGTCGTGTCCCATTAAGAATGTCAGGAATTAATGACGCGGTCACTCAGCGTTCAATCAGTCGCACAGGCATGGCACTGACTCACTGACAATGAGGCAAGCTGGATGTCAACCACCCACAATACCTGTTACCTGATATACAAGTAAGGTACTAAGGTACATAAACGCCGCCAACCAACCAACCAAATAAGTAACTAAGCAACCACCCATCTAACTAACTAACCAACCAACTAACACTGAAACTAACCGACTAACCCGGCGTTAAACAAGTCTATCTAACTCCGGAGAGAACTAGGTGCTAAACTAACTAACTAAATGACTAAGTTTGGAAATAATCACTCAGTGTTATACAAGTGTAACCAACTGACTCTGACTGACTAACTCATTAACTCACTTACTCACTCACTCACTCGCTCAATTTTCTATTTACTAATTATACGATCAACGGTCACCTCATGTACATTTTCTATTGACTGATTATACGGTCACTTCATGTACAATTTTCTATTTACTAATTAAACGGTCACTTCAAGTACAGTCATTTTCTATTTACTAATTATACGGTCACTTCATGTACACCCTCCCCCCCCACCCCCACCCCCACCCCCAGGTAATTTTTAATCTGAACTACACCTCGCGGCTGAGAGTGAGACGCTCGATTGTGTACGTTAGTTTCTGAACAATGGCATGGAAGGAGTTATTTTTATTTAACATTAATCCCTGCAGCCTATCGACACCATGCGCGTGTCATGGCTTCCGGCTACAAAATGCGTCATACAGCGATGACGGAAAACACTCTGCCTGTCGGATTTTACGTTCATTCATCCATTCATTCGTTCGTTCATTATCCTTTTTGTTTTTGTTATGTACTTTCCATCTCACTTATTTCAATATTATTTTAATTAACGTATTCATGCATTCTCTCTCTCTCTCTCTCTCTCTCTCTCTCTCCTCTCTCTCTCTCTCTCTCTCTCTCTCTCTCTCTCTCTCTCTCTCTCTCTCTCTCTCTCTCTCTCTCACGTTTGTTTTGCTATTCTTTCTTTCTTATTTCTTCCTTCTCGCTAACTCATTTACCTAGCTATGCATTTGCTTGTTCATTTATTGACTGGTTTATACTAATTATACAACAAATCATACAAATGTGTATTTATTCAACAAAGAAGTTGTTTATGTGTTCGTTTGACACACGTATTCATTCATCAGTTCATCCGACCGATCGCCGACCGTACATTTTTTTTTTATTGCTTCGTAGGTTTAAGTAACTAACCAGTTAGTTAGTTAGCCTGCCTGTCTGTTTGAGCGTGTTCATCACTAGCAAGGAGGTTGTGCGTAATCCCAATAATCTCGTTGTACATGCGCTATGTTTGTCTGCTAAAGCCGGTCGGTCTTGGTAATTATTTCCTTGTCGATCTCTGTGATATCATTATTTGTCTACAAGCCTTTGCGAGACAGACTATTGTTGGGGAAACTGCCGAGAGACGGGGTGGGGGTGGGGTTTTCCGAATGCATGGATACCATCTTGAACTGAACTGAACTTACACACTTGTTTATCTCTGAGTCATTAATCTGCTTCCTCACGTTTTTATTTGTGTTGGTGTCATTATGTTTGCGAGTCATTTGTCCACTCACGTTTTTATTTGTGTTGGTCTCATTATGTTTGCGAGTCATTTGTCCACTCACGTTTTTATTTGTGTTGGTCTCATTATGTTTGCGAGTCATTTGTCCACTCACGTTTTTATTTGTGTTGGTCTCATTATGTTTGCGAGTCATTTGTCCACTCACGTTTTTATTTGTGTTGGTCTCATTATGTTTGCGAGCCATTTGTCCACTCACCTTTTTCAGTCGTAGTCATTTACCAGCACTTGGCAATGTCAACATTTGCCATCGAATATTCTGAAGCCTCTTCTATTTATCCGTTTATGTATTTATTTATGTATTTATTGATTTATGCATTTAGTTATTTATTAACGTTTAAAAACCTAATTTCCTATCAGTTAAGATGTGTTTTATTCCCTTCATCTCTGCTTGGGAGACGTTCTGATGACGTTTATTTCATTGATACATTTTCTCGGAAGATCTGAAGTGTTGAGAAGCTTGAGACACTACCTGCGGGCACAAAGCCAGGGACATCACACCATCGATCGCCTGGAGAAGAAAGGCGTGGAAAGAGGAAGCGCTAGACGATCTTCCTTGAAAGGACGAGAGAGGGCCATCGTCAATTGGAATTGTTTCAAAGGCAACGTTGGGGAAACTTCTAAGAGTCAGGGTGGAGCGCATATGGGCTTTCCGAGCGCATAGTACAATCTTGACCTGAATTGAACTGAGGCATTTTCGTCTACCCAATGGTTTATTACTGTCAGTTATTCTTTTTATGTAAGTGGAGACGACTTCTTTCTTCGAACTTTTTCCGATCTTATAATTTTGTCTCGAAAACATGTTTGTTTGTTTCGGTTTGCTTCATTTTCACGAGACGTTTCTTTTTCGGAATATTTACTAATGTGAGAAAGTTTTAGTCTTTTTGATTTTTAGGCTACTTTCAGACATATAAATATATACACTGACGTTTTCGAGTAAAAAAGGAAAGAAAAAAGAAAGAAAGAAGGTATGTTCTGTTTTTCCTTCGTCATTTTTTGTTCGTGTGTGTGTGTGTGTGTGTGTGTGTGTGTGTGTGTGTGTGTGTGTGTGTGTGTGTGTGTGTGTGTGTGTGTGTGTGTGTGTGTGTGTGTATGTCTCTCTCTCTCTCTCTCTCTCTCTCTCTCTCTCTCTCTCTCTCTCTCTCTCTCTCTCTCTCTCTCTCTCTCTCTC
>JABMCL010002983.1:45000-60000 GCA_018857735.1 Alviniconcha marisindica | reverse complement strand
AGGGTTGGGGTTAGGGTTACGTCCAGCCTTCCCCGTGAAGGGTTAGGGTTAGGGTTACGTCCAGCCTTCCCCGTGAAGGGTTGGGGTTAGGGTTACGTCCAGTCTTCCCCGTGAAGGGTTAGGGTTACATCCAGCCTTCCCCGTGAAGGGTTGGGGTTAGGGTTACATCCAGCCTTCCCCGTGAAGGGTTAGGGTTACGTCCAGCCTTCCCCGTGAAGGGTTGGGGTTAGGGTTACATCCAGCCTTCCCCGTGAAGGGTTGGGGTTAGGGTTACATCCAGCCTTCCCCGTGAAGGGTTAGGGTTACGTCCAGGCTTCCCCGTGAAGGGTTGGGGTTAGGGTTACGTCCAGCCTTCCCCGTGAAGGGTTAGGGTTAGGGTTACGTCCAGCCTTCCCCGTGAAGGGTTGGGGTTAGGGTTACGTCCAGTCTTCCCCGTGAAGGGTTAGGGTTACATCCAGCCTTCCCCGTGAAGGGTTGGGGTTAGGGTTACATCCAGCCTTCCCCGTGAAGGGTTGGGGTTAGGGTTACGTCCAGCCTTCCCCGTGAAGGGTTAGGGTTAGGGTTACGTTCAGCCTTCCCCGTGAAGGGTTGGGGTTAGGGTTACGTCCAGCCTTCCCCGTGAAGGGTTAGGGTTAGGGTTACGTCCAGCCTTCCCCGTGAAGGGTTGGGGTTAGGGTTACGTCCAGCCTTCCCCGTGAAGGGTTAGGGTTAGGGTTACGTTCAGCCTTCCCCGTGAAGAGTTAGGGTTACGTCCAGCCTTCCCCGTGAAGGAGCGAGGCAGCAGTGGAGTGATGTGCTGCTGCTGTTGTGTTGCTTAATGTCCTCGGATGTCGGTTGACATATTAGGGACAAGCTGAGACCAGTGCGTGAGCATGGTTCAATATTGCTTTACGTCCACGGAAACCACAAGGCTCGTTAGTACGGACAGCCCAAGACGGCCACCTCTATTCTCACACAGCCCCTGAGCTATGCTGGAGTGATGTGGTGGCACGTGACCTTTATAACAGCCCACCACAGTCAGTCTCTGTGGACGTAAAGCAACGTTTGATTTGGGACGAAAACACCAACACCTTTCGGAGAGGCTGGTGGCGCCACTCCCCATATCATGAACTCTTCCGCTCAGCTGCGCTATCTGTTTCTCTAGAATGGGATACTCCTGCGGACCCATCGTTCCCATGCGTCCTTGCGGCTCTCGTTCACACGGCCCTCGAGTGGCTGGCACCGCAGTGCCTGCAAGGGCTCAGAGTCAGGTGCCAGCAGACTGAACAGCCAGTTGTTGGAGGGTGGTGGTACTGGTGATGGTGGAGGGGGATGGGGGTGGGAGTGGAAGGGGGTAGACGGAGGTGGGGGGAGTGGTGTGTGTGTGGGGTGGGGGTGGGGGGTAGGTAGGGGGGGGGGGGGGGGGGGGGGCAGTAGCGGGGTGGGGGTGAGATTGTACATGTGGCGAAGGGATTCAGTTTCAGGCCGAGAAAGGCAGGTTGACTGAAGTTTTTAATAAGAATTTTTTTTCTTTCTTTAAAAGAAGACAGAAAAAGAAAATTTGGTCAATCGAATAAAAAATTTAAAAAAGAAATAAAGAAACAAAGAAAACAAAGATAAAAAGGCACATAAAACAAACAAACAAACAAACAAACAAGCAAACAAAGAAAAACAAGCAAAGAAAAACAAACAACAAACAACCCCCAAAACAAACAACAAACAACCCCCAAAACAAACAACAAACAACCCCCAAAACAAACAAAACCCGAAACAACAACAACAACGAACAAAACAACAACAACAAACAACAACAACAACAACAACAACAACAACCCCCAAAATCAACCAACAAACAACAACCACACACAAAAAACAAACAAACAAAGCAACCCAACTCAAACAAACAAACAAAAAACAACGACCAAAGACAAAACAACAACAACAACAACAACAAAGTGAAGAGAGAAAGCAAGAGAAAGAAAGGCAGCAATAATAACCCAGTTTTGATCGACGGGTCAACACACTTCAGGCTATTTGCCTCAGGTTTGAACTGTGCGTTTTAAAAAGCATCACATCTAACCGTCTGTCAGTCTGCTTGCCGGGCCTGTATCTGTTCAGCTTACAGCCACCTGCCTACTATCAACATGCTTCACTGAAATAGTCAGTAAACATGGTGCTTAACGTCCACAGAAACCATAGCGCTTATTAGGGAGGGGAGAAGTGGGGGGGGGGGGGGGGGGGGGGGTGGATGGAGTATGGAGGTGGGGGAAGAGGGAGACTATACCTATCGAAACACTGTCACCACCATAATGACTCCTGCATTAAGATGGGCAACGATGAGAACCATTTTACTGTTTGATTAATTGTGAGGGACAAAGTCACAAAACAGAGTCCACAAACCACCACCTTTTTGAAGAGAAAGGAGAGCCGAAGCGGAATCGAACCGAGGTCCTTCTGCTAATAGCCTAACGCTTTACCGTTGGGCCAAAACGGCTCACATGCTTCACTGAGTAGAGCTGAGGAACTTAATCGATATTACAACGTTTTTCACCTGCCGTGTTTTGATGCCTGGGCGCTGCCCTGTTTGACCTTGGCTGAGTGAGTTTAGCCGTGTTCAACTGATCGACTTGTTTCACGCTTTCTCACTCGCTCCACTATTTTCACGGATTTATCACTCTTAAAACCGACTGGCCTAAACGTGTATAAAGTTATAGACCGGCATTATCCTACATTTAAACAGCCTATACGCCGTATGAAAATGGTGGTTCTGATGCTGCCCACGTACCACCAATAGCCTCTGAAGGGAAAACGAAGGGACCCACGTACCACTAAAGACCACAAAGTATTCAAGGACAGTTGGTATTCACGCATCGAGGCACATCATAATCAACACTGACGGCGAAGAGGAGACTGAAAAATCTCGAGTGGGAAAGTGTCATTGGGTCACTAACACTACCTGCAGCAAACTTTGAACCCGGTGTCCAATCAGTCTCGAGTTCTCTCCAGCAAGAGATCTGAGACAACATTTAGAAAAGCTCCGGAACCGTGTGCTAAAGATTTCTGGAGCAGAACATTTTCAGTAGATTTAGATAAGAACTTTTGGTCTATTGCTTTCAGAGCAACAAAAGTCATATACCTATCGCTACACTGTCACCACCAAAATGACTCCTGCATTAAGATGGGCAGCGATGTGAGCAAATTTAATGTTTGATTAATTGTGAGGGACAAAGCCACAAGACTGTGTCCACAGACCACAGCTTTTGAAGAACAAGAAGAGCCGTAGCGGATTCGAACCGAGGTCCCACTGCTTAACAGCCTAACGCCCTACCGCTAGGCCAAACCGGCTTACAAGGAAGGAGAGACAGACTTACGGACTCTTACGCAACTCGGGGCGGGGGCTATCCGCCTTTATCTTTATTTGGTCATCACACATAATTATGGACCCTGAAGAGTTATCGCCCATAGTGGTCATGTAGTCCATCCTGTTGTCCACTCTTGAGTCCGGTCAGCCGGTAGTCTGAAACGCTGCTGACAGACAGGATGATAATTGTCCCGAATAACCCTGGCGAAGAGTGTATGGGGCTGGCAGATACTCTCATTCAGTGATAATGATATAAACAGACACTAATAAAAAATAATAATTAAAATACGATGACAAGCACACGCATGCTTAAGCACCAGTGTTGTGCTGACTTCGTGGCTTCCACCCAAATACACACACACACACACACACACACACCACGCACGCACGCACGCACGCACGCACGCACGCACGCACGCACGCACGCACGCACGCACACACACACACACACACACACACACACACACGGAACTTAAACGGCCTGATGGCTTTTGGAATTTCTCACACATCAGTCCTCACATCTGGAACAATGTTCCACAAGACATCAGGCACTCTGCTACTCTGCTTTTCTTTAAAAACAATCTGAAGACATTTCTCTTCACAAAAGGAATTGGTTGCTGTTGTTCAGATATGTTCAGATCTGGATTTGCAACAGTGTGCTGTCTTCTGCCGTTTCTTGTGTGTAATGTGTGTGTGTGTGTTGTGTTGTGTGTGTGTGTGTGTGTGTGTGTGTGTGTGTGTGTGTGTGTGTGTGTGTTGTGTGTGTGTGTGTGTGTTGTGTGTGTGTGTGTGTGTGTGTGTGTGTGTGTGTGTGTGTGTGTGTGTGTTGTGTGTGTGTGTGTGTGTGTGTGTGTGTTGTGTGTGTGTGTGTGTGTGTGTGTGTGTGTGTGTGTGTGTGTGTTGTGTGTGTGTGTGTGTGTGTTGTGTGTGTGTGTGTGTGTGTGTGTGTGTGTGTGTGTGTGTGTGTGTGTGTGTGTGTGTGTGTGTGGTGTGTGTGTGTGTGTGTGTGTGTGTGTGTGTGTGTGTGTGTGTGTGTGTGTTGTGTGTGGGTGTGTGGTGTGTGTGTGTGTGTGTGTGTGTGTGTGGTGCTGTGTGTGGTGTGTGTGTGTTGTGTGTGTGTGTGTGTGTTGTGTGTGTGTGTGTGTGTGTGTGTGTGTGTGTGTGTGTGTGTGCGGCGGCATGTGTGTGTGTGTGTGTGTGTGTGTGTGTGTGTGGTGTGTGGTGTGGGTGTGGGTGGGTGGGTGGGTGCATGTGTGTGCTGTGTGCTGTGTGTGTATGTGTATGTGTGTGTGTGTGTGTGTGTGTGTGTGTGTGTGGTGTGTGTGTGTGTGTGTGTGTGTGGTGTGTGTGTGTGTGTGTGTGTGTGTGTGTGTGTGTGTGTGTGTGTGTGTGTGTGTGTGTGTGTGTGTGTGTGTGTGTGTGTGTGTGTGCATGTGTGGTGCATGTGTATGTGTGTGCGTATGTGTCGTGTGTGTGTGCGTGTGTGTGTGTGTGTGTGTGTGTGTGTGCGTGCGTGCGTGCGTGCGTGCGTGCGTGCGTGTGTGTGTGTGTGTGTGTGTGTGTGTGTGTGTGTGTGTGTGTGTGTGTGTGTGTGTGTGTATGTGTGTGTGTGTGTGTAAGCGCGCGCGCGCGCGCGCGTGTCTATTGGATATAATCAGTTATGATTAAACCCATGTCAGCATTGTGTGTTAAATTTCGTTGTGTGTTGCTTTGAACAATTTCCATTATTATTATTATTAAAAACCACCGAAAAGTACCTCCAGCCAAGGTGGGGGTGGGGGAGTTGGTGGTGTGTGTGTGGGGGGGGGTGGGGGGAGGGAGGGGGGACAATGTGGAGGGGATGAGGTGGGGTAGGGGGGAAGGGTGGTGATTGTCTCGGAGTGGACCACGTGGCAGCTAGGGGGCGTCACTGAGTTTGATCTGGCGCCACGGTCCAAAGTGTCCATTTCTGGGGACAGAAACGCCGCCTGACCCTCGCGACCTCGCTCAAGCGCGTGAAGACCTTTCCAAGCACTGCACGTGCGACAGTCGCGAGCCGCGCCCGTGTCAGTGTCACCCAGCGCACATGCGCGTGCGTGCATAATGAGGCCATTGTTCGATGTCTGCGGCCAGGGTAGGGAAGCGAGGGGGACAGAAGGGGAGGGAAGCGAGGGGGACAGAAGGGGAGGGAAGCGAGGGGGACAGAAGGGGAGGGAAGCGAGGGGACAGAAGGGGAGACAACGACAAGCTATGATTGACTGCATGGAGTGGCCAGCCTGACAGACGAGAAACAAGAAACAGCGCTCAGCAGCATTGTCGGGGAAGAAAAAGAAGATAAAAAAAAAGGTATAATTTGTTGGCGGCTCTTTCAGTTGTTTTTCATTTAATTTTTTCCGCGCGCGTGCGTGCGTGCGTGCGTGCGCGTGCGTGCGTGCGTGCGTGCGTGGTGTGTGTGTGTGTGTTGCAAAGAACAAATATTTGAAATATTTGATAATCCAGACTTTTGAACGGCACAGACTGTTTGCTTTCAACTTCGGTTTTAACCTTTGATCAATCAGTCAATCAGTCAATACCTTTGATCAATCAGCCAATCAGTCAACCAGCCATTCAAATCACTCAGGTTCACGTGAGTGCGCTTCTGGCCCACGTTAGGTGTAAGCTTTTTAATTTTTTAATTCAATGTTGCTTTACTACCTCAGAAGTCATGAGGCTTATTAGGAACGGGGAGCGACCCAGGACGGTCACCTCCACTTTCACTCACACAGCTCCTGAGCGCTGTGGTGTAAGCGCCACACTGACAAAATAATACTCTTATATTACGACATTACTCAGTCACTCAACGAGACGCTGCCCATGTAGCAGGTAATAAAAACGGTCACACAATGGTATTCCTCCCATCCTATCAATTGTCAGCGTCCTCGTCCCCTTACACGCGGCCTAGGCCTTTGAAGACTTGAGACAAAAGAAGAAGACGAGTCAGCGTGAGCGACTCACTGTCCTATTCTCACCAGGGGTAGTCAGTGGCTCGGTGGTTGTGGCCACTGCCTCTGTTCTCTTCGTTGAGCTTCTTTCTAGCTCAGTGGTTCTCAGCCACGGCTCAGGGAAACTGGCTGTGTGGTGTCACAGAGTGGTCAGCCGCAGGACCAGGTGTCCAAGCATCATCAAGTCCAGCAACACTGACCCCGTTGACGCATGACTGTCCACACACACACACGCACGCACGCACGCACGCACACACACACATGCACGCGTGCACACACGCACGTACGCACACACACCATAGAGTTACAGTACGCGCCCGTGCGCGCAAACACACACACACACACACACACACACACACACACACACACACACACACACACACACACACACACACACACACACACTCACACACGCCATATACACGCACTTACAACACACTCACGCGCATAAACACGCACACGCACCACACACACACACACACACACACACACACACACACACCCGTCACTGTGGTCACAAAGACAGTTCTGCGCGAGCTTCAATGATTTATCACAGGCACGGCACGTGCATCAAGTACGCGCGTTGCCGACTGACAATGAAGGTTAGCGTGGGGTCAAGTATGACCAGTCTGTCACCCAGTAATCAGGGCCCGGAGGATAGGACAACCTGTCTTTTCCTTTTCTCGTTGTGTGTGTGTGTGTGTGTGTGTGTGTGTGTGTGTGTGTGTGTGTGTGTGTGTGTGTGTGTATGTGTGTGTTGATGTGCATTTGTCCGTGGCAGCGCGCGTGCGCCCGCCTGTGTGTTGTCTTGTGTTTATTATCCCCGCCTCAATCAGCGCTAAACTGAAATTCTGTATTGCTTTGAGTAGACTACGAGGCTACTGCTGCCCGTAGCTCTGTGAGCTGTGTGAAATATGACTATAGATACAGAGACTGAGTGAAAATGTGGTTTGATTGTGTGTTGTGGATGTCCTTGTTTGATTGAATGGCTGGTATGGTTTGATGAGATAAAAGGTAAACTCGTGGACTGACTTTGGGTGTGATGTTTCATTCCATGCAGCGTCTTGTACATTTTGTAGCATAATATATGCCTAACATGTTTTTTCTCGCTCTCTCTACCTCCCTCACTCTCTCTCTCTCTCTCTGTCTCTCTCTTTCTCTCTCTCTCTCTGACTTTTTTTCTCTGTCTCTGTACCTCTGTGTGTGTGTGTGTGTGTGTGTGTGCGTGTGTGTCTTTCTTTTCTCCTTCTGTCTTTCGTTCTTCCCTGTGTGCCTCTCTCCCTCCCCTTTCTCTCTCTCGTTCTGTCTCACACATTCGTTCTGTCTCTCTGTGTGTCTGTGTCTGTGTCTCTCTCTGTCTCTGTCTCTGTCTTTGTCTCTGTCTGTCTCTGTGTCTCTGTCTCTCTCTGTCTCTGTCTGTCTGTCTGTCTCTCTCTCTCCCTCTCTCTCTCTCTCTCGCTATCACTGTCTCTTTCTTTCTTTCTTTTTCTCTCTTTCTCTCTGTGACTCCATTCTCTCTCTCTCTCTCTCTCTCTCTCTCTCTTCTCTCTCTCTCTCTCTCTCTCTCTCTCTCTCTCTCTCTCTCTCTCTACATTGTCAGTCCTTGGAGATCTAAATGCAAGGACTGGTGGTATGAATGCGAGAGATGTGCAGTCGCTGGATGATGTTGTTGAAGATGTATGTAATGAAGATACTATTGACGATATACACTTTAGAAGAGTGTCCAAAGATGTTACCTTGAACGAGTTTGGCCGGTATCTCCTTTATGTGTGTGAGCAATTTAATCTTGTTGTACTGAACGTGTTTATTGCCAGGAGATGAAGACGGAAATTTCACATACATTTCTCACAGTGGCTCAAGCATAATTGACTATTTTATTATGTCAAGATGCCTAGTTCATTTAGGATTACAGTTAAGCATTGTCCCTAAAATTGATTCCAAACATATGCCAGTAAAAATGAGTTTAAAGCTTTCAAGTATGGTGAGTGGTACTGATGCTAAGCCAAAAACGTATAAGGTTCAAAAGTACATGTGGAATACAGAAAAAGCACAACAATATTTTGATACTTGTTCATCAGATGATGTTTCTTCTCTGTTTAAAGACGCCGTCGGTTTAATTGATGTAGACATTGAGGCTGCACTTTCCAAATTCACGGATGGGATCCGTAAAGCAGGGCACTGTATGCAAAGGACCGTTACAGTCGGTAAAGATAAAGGTAGCCCTTGGTTTGATGGTGAGTGTAAAAATAAACGACGCCTCGTACGGCAGTGCTTGAGAAGATATCACAAATCAAACGGAACTGATGCTAGGGACCAGAGGATTGCTTATACAAAACAAAGGCAAGAGTACAAACGCTTTTTGAAAGAAAAGAAAGCAGAGCATAAAAAACAGATTATTAAAATTCTTGAGGATAGTGGAAAAGACCCCAGAAAGTTCTGGAGTACAATTAAATCTGTTATCAGCAAAGGTTCAGTGCCTAGTGCGATTACTTCGGATGAATGGTTTTGTCACTTTCACGAAGTTTTTAATTTGGACTATACTGCTGTAGAAACTAGTTTTGATGACAGCATCAGAAACGAGGTTGATATAGAACTGCACGGTGTTTCCGATACATTAGAGGTTGACATAACGCAGCTAGAGGTGCTTGATGCCATTAGAGCCTTAAAGAACAATAAAGCCCCAGGTCCGGATGGCCTTAGCGGTGAATTCTATAAGTATGCAGCTCCTTGTGTTGTTGAGTTTCTCACACAGTACTTTAATAAGCTTTTTGATACAGGAACGTTCCCATTGGGCTGGTCTGAAGCTGTAATTCAACCAATACATAAGAAAGGGGACATCAATTCTCCCGACAACTACAGGGGTATTTCTCTCCTTAATGTTAGTGGAAAACTGTACAGCTATATCTTAAATAAGCGTTTAACAACATGGCTTGAGGATAATAGATTGATAAATGAAACACAGGCTGGGTTCAGAAAGGGTTATAGTACAGTCGATCATGTTTTTACTCTTTTGGCCTTGATACAGAAGCAATTGCTAACTCATGGCAAGCTATATGCTGCCTTTATAGACTTCAAAAAAGCCTTTGATTTCGTTGATAGGAATCGTCTCTGGGATGTACTTCGAAAAAATGGTGTGAAGGGAAGAATGTATAGAGCTATAAAAAGTATGTATAGTGTCGTAAAAGCAAGGGTTCGCGTCGGTGGCGACCTCACAGAACCGTTTATGTGTCCTCGAGGATTGAAACAGGGGGAAATATGCAGCCCGATTTTGTTTTCACTTTTTATTAATGAACTTGCAAATGAGATCATACAAAAAGGTAAACATGGTATATCCCTATCCCCTGACCTAATTCAGATGTTGATCATGCTTTTTGCAGATGACGTGATACTTTTGTCATTTACCATAACTGGCCTTCAGCATCAACTTAACATTTTGAATGACACTGCAAATAACCTCGGTCTTGTTGTAAATCTTAGCAAGTCGAACGTTGTTGTTTTTAGAAATGGTGGACATCTCGCTTTAAGAGAGAAGTGGTTCTACAATGGAACAAGACTAGAAGTTGTTAATCAATATAAATACTTGGGCGTGATATTTTCTACGGGACTAACATTTTCCTACTGCCTCGAAGATATGGCCAGCAGAGCCAAAAAGGGGGTCATAGGTATTCTGAAGCTTTTGTGGACTTTAGCCGAGCAGTCACCTACACTATTCTTTAGACTTTTTGATTGTCAAATTCAGCCCATGTTAACATATGGTGCTGAAGTTTGGGGTATTATGGCTGACCACTGCACAATTGAAAGAGTGCATTTATTTGCAATTAAACGATTGCTTAATGTTAGTACAAGAACACCTAGTGCACTAGTCTATGGAGAAACTGGGAGATACCCTCTTTATGTAATAACTTATGTGAAATGCATTAAATATTGGTTAAACCTTGTGAGAATGCCAGAGAACCGCCTTCCTATAAAGGCATATAAAATGCTTTATGCTTTGTATTCTAAGAATAAGAACAACTGGGTGTCACACGTGTGCTTTACGTTGTACCGATACGGGTTTGGATTTGTCTGGGAAAACCAAGGTGTGTGTGATGTGAGTAACTTTATACGTGAATTTAGACAGAGGTTGGTTGATTGTTTTCTTCAAGAATGGCATAGTGGTATGGTTTCAAGGGATCGCCTTGCTTTCTACTCCTCGTTCAAACAAAGTCATTCCCTTGCCGATTATTTGTGTATCATAAAGAAAGCTGTTCTAAGAAGGAATTTCGTTAGATTTAGACTAGGAGTGTCTCCTCTTAAGGCCCACCGTCTACGATACACAGACAGATCACAAGGAAATTATACATGCCCATTTTGTAAAGACTCTGACGAAACAGAAATTCATTTCCTCTTTATATGTCCAAAATATAAAACGCTCAGGGAAACCTACTTGCTTGAAAAGTTCTATCTCCGTCCATGTGCGTTTAAAATGGCAATTTTACTAGCAGATACAAGGCAGACCTTACCACTTGCTATCTTTATCTCTAAGGCATTCGAATTGAGATCGTCTGCGGTCCCTTGATCACTTAATACCTTGGATGCCACTCCTTAAGTATGCTTCATATTTGATTATGCATATGAACTATGTGTTTTTGTGTGCGCGTGTGTTGTCAAATTGTGTGTGTGCGTGCGTGCGTGCGTGCATGCGTGTGTGTGGTGTGTGTGTGTGTGTGTGTGTGTGTGTGTGTGTGTGTGTGTGTGTGTGTGTGTGTGTGTGTGTGTGTGAGGGGTGCCAGTAGGGGTGCGTGTGAGTGTTGTCTTGGTTATTGTCAATATGTATATGGATAGATATTGATTTTGTGTATCCATGTATTGCATTACTTCCCCGATTGCTCCCAATTTGACACGGGCAGATGGCCTAGTTCAATAAACCATTCGTTCGTTCGTTCGTTCCTCTCTCTCTCTCTCTCTCTCTCTCTCTCTCTCTCTCTCTCTCTCTCTCTCTCTCTCCTCTCTCTCTCTCTCTGTATGTGCGTGCGTGCGTGAGGTGGCCCTATCTTGCTGGCGGGACATTAAATTCCATGAACTAACCAACTGACCCAAACCTCCTGTGAGTAATAGACGATCTTTGGAAATCCAGGGGACTGCACTCGGTAAGAGCCTTCGGGCATGGGCCTGTATATATATATATATATATATATATATATATATATATATATATATATATATATATAGGTCCATGCCTGCGGGTGTAGCGCAGAGTAGGCACGCTTTTGTTGGGGGTACAGTGAGCACGTGGGCAAGATGACGGATACCCGTAAACAAAGGCAGAAAAGGCATCAGAAATGCCGATCAAGCACTCACTGCTCGCGGGGAACGTGCAGATCGGATAGTAGGTTCCCCCAGCTGGTAGTCTAGTATAAATTGTAATAGGTCCATGTCTGAAGATCATAGTTCAGGAGCTGTGTGAGAGTGGAGGTGGCCGTCCTGGGCTGTCCGTCCTAACGAGCCTTCTGGTTTCCGTGGACGTAAAGCTATATTGAACCATGCTTCGGCATTGGTCTCAGCTTGTCCCTAATATGTCAACTGACATCGGCTGAGGACATTAAGCAACACTACCTACCTACCTACCTGCCTGAAGATCTCAAAGTGTCGCAGATCGGCTCTTCTCCGCTTCTACCTCCATTCAGGGGACTTCACTCTCCTGGAGTAAGAAAACACTGTCAAATTATCTTCGCCTGTTATTTCCGGAAATCGTCTATTTCGGTTTACACTAATTTTTCTCGGACACAACACGACTAAGTCCAAACGAGCAACGATTAAAGGGAAATAACCGACAAAATCGTAACCACTACGGTGAGTTATCAACTTGCTTAATAGTCACCTCCCTTAACAGGGCGTGGGGGTCAACTTCTCTCCCCCCCCCCCCCCCCCCCCCCACAAGAGAGAGAGAGAGAGAGAGAGAGAGAGAGAGATCTCCTACTTTGACTCATTTGAAAGACTGCCGACTCGCGTTGCATTCTGGGTAAGCAGATGAAACACAAAGGTTATACCGACCGAGAAGACCATACTTGTCAGTTAAAACCTGAAGACGATGGTTGTCAGTTTAACCTTTGAGACGCCTATTAGTCAGCCTGTAGACGATACTTGTCAGATTAACCTTGCAGACGATCTTGTCAGGACAACCTGAAGACGATACTTGTCAGATTAACCCTGAAGACGATGCTTATTATGCGGTCATCCCTGAGGACAATATTTGTCAGTTTAACCCAGAAGGCGATGCTGAACAAACAGGTTAGGGAAGAAGACAGGTTAGGGAAGAAGACAGGTTAGGGAAGAAGACAGGTGATACTGACTTGTCAAGCTGGCCCACTGAGAAGGCGTGGCTTGTCAGGATAAGCATAACACACACAACCACACACACACACACACAAACACACCACACAACACACACACACACACACACACACACACACACACACACACACACACACACACACACACACACAACACACACACACACACACACACACACACACACACACACACACACACACACACACACACACACACACACACACACACACACACACACACACACACACACACACACACACACACACCACACACACACACACACACACACACACACACACCACACTACAACACACACACACACACGACACACACACACACACACACACACACGACACACACACCACACACACACACACACACACACACACACACACACACACACACACACACACACACACACACACACACACACACACACACACTACACACACACACACACTGACACACACACACACACTGACACACACACACACACTGACACACACACACAACACACACACACACACAACTACAACACACACACACACACACACACACCACACACACACACCCACACACACAACAACACACACGACACACACAACACACACACACACACACACACACACACACAACACACACACACACACACACAAACACACACACACACACACACACACACACACACACACACACACACACACACAAGTGATAGCGTTAGTGCCAACCTTACCAATAAAGGACACAGGTACAAAAATGTCATTCATTGTATTCTGACGTGAGCTCTTTCAACACACAACAGCAGCGGGTGGGGAAATGCGATGTCTTCTTCTTCTTCTTCAGTCATCAAATGTAAAAAAGGCCGGTGAAAATCGGTCATTCCAAATGTGAGCCTTGCTGAAATTAATGCCAAACATGACCAAGATGACACAGATATATGACGTATATCTACCCGCGGATGATGCCTTTTCCTCAGTTCGGTACGGAACACATCACTCACTGTTGATTGGTTTTCTGACAAATGACCAAAGTTTCCTTTCTCCTTACATTGCAAAAGATTTTTAACGAGAGAGAGAGAGAGAGAGAGAGAGAGAGAGAGAGAGAGAGAGAGAGAGAGAGAGAGAGAGAGAGAGAGAGAGAAGGGATGAGGGGTGGGGAGAGAACAAACCACTGAAATGGCAACTTGTGACGTTGTTGCATGCACTGCGGTAAAGTCGGTAAAGTCAGTAATGGGAATAGACTGAGGACTGAGAGTCCATCAACTGTCTTGTGCACTTAATGATGGACAGAAAAGAAAGATGTCTTGTGCACTTAAGGATGGACAGAAAAGAAAGATGTCTTGTGCACTTAATGATGCACTTAATGATGGACAGAAAAGACAGATGTCTTGTGCACTTAATGATGGACAGAAAAGACAGATGTCTTGTGCACTTAATGATGGACAGAAAAGACAGATGTCTTGTACACTTAATGATGGACAGAAAAGAAAGATGTCTTGTGCACTTAATGATGGACAGAAAAGAAAGATGTCTTGTGCACTTAATGATGGACAGAAAAGACAGATGTCTTGTGCACTTAATGATGGACAGAAAAGACAGATGTCTTGTGCACTTAATGATGGACAGAAAAGAAAGACAGAAAGAATGAAAAGAAGAAGGGAACCAAGAAAGATGTCTTGTGCACTTAATGATGGACAGAAAAGAAAGATGTCTTGTGCACTTAATGATGGACAGAAAAGAAAGATGTCTTGTGCACTTAATGATGGACAGAAAAGAAAGATGTCTTGTGCACTTAATGATGGACAGAAAAGAAAGTTGTCTTGTGCACTTAATGATGGACAGAAAAGAAAGATGTCTTGTGCACTTAATGATGGACAGAAAAGAAAGACAGAAAGAATGAAAAGAAGAAGGGAACAAAGAAAGATGTCTTGTGCACTTAATGATGGACAGAAAAGACAGATGTCTTGTGCACTTAATGATGGACAGAAAAGAAAGACAGAAAGAATGAAAAGAAGAAGGGAACAAAGAAAGATGTCTTGTGCACTTAATGATGGACAGAAAAGAAAGACAGAAAGAATGAAAAGAAGAAGGGAACAAAGAAAGAAAGAAAGATAGACAGACAGAAAAAATGAAAGCAAGAAAGACAGAAAGAATGAAAAACAATAAAATGAAAGAAAGAAAAAAAGAAAAAAAAGAAAATGGAAAAAAAAGGAGGGAAAAAAGAAAAGAAAACACAAACCCGCCCAAAAACTAAAACAGAAGTAGGAAGATACGAAAAAGTAACAACATGAGAACGAAGAGGTGCGTATTTTAACACAATTCAAAATAGCTGAGATGAAAGTAAAAGTAAACAAGTTATAAGTCGAGT
>JABMCL010002983.1:25000-40000 GCA_018857735.1 Alviniconcha marisindica | reverse complement strand
GTGTGTTTCGGGGTGGCAGCCATTCGGCCACTTTCGCCTCGCTGTTTCAGAAGCTGTTCCCAGCCACCCGCCGTGGGCCGTCACTGTGTACAAAGCCGTTGATCGCTTGCCTGTGGACGAACACTCTAACGACAGCGACTGTTTGAGGAAGACGTTTCGCGTGCTTTGTGGACGAAGAATCCTAACGCCGGAAGTCGCCTGGTGTACTTTGTGGCCGGAGAATCATAACGTCAGTGACTCTTTCAGGAAGTCGCCCGGTGTACCTTGAGGACGAAGAATCGAACAACAGTGACTTGCGGAAGTCGCCCGGTATACCTTGAGGACGAAGGATCGAACAACAGTGACTTGCGGAAGTCGCCCGGTGTACTTTGAGGACGAAGAATCGAACAACAGTGACTTGCGGAAGTCGCCCTGTGTACTTTGAGGACGAAGGATTTAACAACAGTGACTTGCGGAAGTCGCCTGGTGTATTTTGTGGATGAAAAATCATAACGATTGTGACTTTTGCGGAAGTCGCCTGGTGTACTTTGCGGACGAATTCTGACGACAGTGAATTTTTGCGGAACTTACCTGGTGTACTTTGTGGGAAAAGAATCATAATGATGGTGACTTTTTGCGGAAGTCGCCTGGTGTACTTTGCGGACGAAGAGACAAAATAAGGGTGAATGAGCACGGATGTTGCTTGAAGTACTTTGTGGACAAAGTGGAGATAACTGTGCCAGCAGCGGTGACTTGGTGTACTTTCTGAACGAAAAGTCAATGTAAAAAAGAGACTTTGCGGGGTCGTGTGGACGAAGAATTGTCAAATATCACCTTGCTGTGAACAGGCATAGAAGAAAACACTGATTGTGAGCGAAGGTTAAAAAAAGAAATCCCACAACAACAATAGACAACAACAACAACAAAACAACACACACACACACACACACGCACGCACGCACGCACGCACGCACGCACGCACGCACACACCACACACACACACACACACACACACACTGCGTAGGTCGTCAAGCCTACATTGTGGACGTAAAATCAATACTGATTTATTTATGATTGTTTGTCGATGTCACTTGGCGTACAATGTCGACGATGGATAAACAGATCCGTTATTGCGATGATCACATGGCGTACCTTGCGGATCACAAAAAAAGTCAATATGTGATGAGGATCGGTGTGCAATAACAATTAAATGATTACTGCTTTTCACGGTATGATCCAAACTGTATGAATCCTTACGATGCATCCTTCACTTTTGTCAGACACAGTTAAGTGTTAATTTTAGGTTGAAGTGTAGAAAACAACAACAACAAAACAAGCCAGTAATTAATTGTTCAGGCGTTATATTTAGAACTGGAAGACCTTAAACAGACTAAATCTAACGGAAGCAGGAGAGAGAGAGAGAGAGAGAGAGAGAGAGAGAGAGAGAGAGAGAGAGAGAGAGAGAGAGAGACAGAGACAGAGACAGAGACAGACAGACAGAGACAGACAGAGAGAGAGACAGACAGACAGAGATTGTTGATTTTTTCCACAGTCGATTGTTGTTCTTTCTCCCATTGAGGTTGAGAAATTTTCTTCCTTCCCTTACTCTTCCCGAGACTGACCTTGCTTGGATGACAGGACGTTAAAATCCAGTTACTTACTTACTTCTTCCCTTCCTCTTCCCGAGGCTGACCTTGCGTGGTCGACAGGACGTTAAAATCCAGTTACTGACTGACTGACTGACTGACTGACTGACTGACTGACTAACTGACTCACTGACTCACTCACTCACTTACTTACTTACTTACTTACTTCTTACTTTACTCTTCCTGAGGCTGACCTTGCGTGGATGACAGGACGTTAAAATCCAGTTACCTACTTACTTACTTACTTCTTCCCTTCCTCTTCCCGAGGTTGACCTTGCGTGGTCGACAGGACGTTAAAATCCAGTTACTGACTGACTGACTGACTGACTGACTGACTTACTTACTTACTTCTTACTTTACTCTTCCTGAGGCTGACCTTGCGTGGATGACAGGACGTTAAAATCCAGTTACCTACTTACTTACTTACTTCTTCCCTTACTCTTCCCGAGGCTGACCTTGCGTGGTTGACAGGACGTTAAAATCCAGTTACTGACTGACTGACTGACTGACTGACTGACTAACTGACTCACTTACTTACTTACTTACTTACTTACTTTACTCTTCCTGAGGCTGACCTTGCGTGGTTGACAGGACGTTAAAATCCAGTTACTTACTTACTTACTGACTTACTCACTCACTCGCTCACTCACTTACTCACTTACTTACTTACTTACTTGCTTCTTCCTTTACTCTTCCTGAGGCTGACCTTGCGTGGATGACAGGACGTTAAAATCCGGTTACCTACTTACTTACTCACTTACTCACTCACTTACTTACTCATTTACTTACTTACTTGCTTCTTCCTTTACTCTTCCTGAGGCTGACCTTGCGTGGATGACAGGACGTTAAAATCCAGTTACCTACTTACTTACTTACTTCTTCCCTTACTCTTTCCGAGGCTGACCTTGTGTGATTGACAGGACGTCAAAATCCAGTTACTTACTTACTTCTTCCAATACTCTTCCTGAGGCTGACCTTGCGTGGTTGACAGGACGTTAAAATACCCTTACTTACTTACTTACTTCTTCCATGACTTACTTCTTCCCTAACTTACTTCTTCCCTTACTCTCCCTGAGGCTGACCTTGCGTGGTTGACAGGACGTTAAAATACACTTACTTACTTACTTACTTACTTACTTACTTACTTACTTACTTACTTACTTACTTACTTACTTCTTCCCTTACTCTTCCTGAGGCTGACCTTGCGTGGTTGACAGGACGTTAAAATACATTTACTTACTTACTTGTCCTGAGACTGACCTTGCATGATTGTCAGGACGTTAAAATCCAGTTACTTACTTACTTACTCCTCTTCTTACGAGGAGAAGTCGGAGGACTGTCCGTTCCAGAATTATCGTGAAGAAAACGGGGGAAGTGTAGCACGACTGAACGAGCAAGGCAAAGCGTCCGTTCCAGTACCTCGTGCAGTGAACGAAGCAGTTTTAAGCACGACTGAACGAGAAAGGCAAATGGCAAATATGTTAAAAACATCATTCGATTGCAAGAATGCCTTTTCTTTTGTGTATCTCCTTACTTTACTGCTCCTTACTTTACTGCTTCGAGGGCATTGCTTCAACGCGGCCGCTGAAGTGAGAGACAACTGCTCGATGCGCGGCCCCGCCACAGAGGCTGCTTTCTTCCCTGCATCAACACGACAATTACGCGGCCCCGCCACAGAGGCTGCTTTCTTCCCTGCATCAACACGACAATTACGCGGCCCCGCCACAGAGGCTGCTTTCTTCCCTGCATCAACACGACAATTACGCGGCCCCGCCACAGAGGCTGCTTTCTTCCCTGCATCAACACGACAATTACGCGGCCCCGCCACAGAGGATGCTTTCTTCCCTGCATCAACACGACAATTACGCCCCGCAAGAGAGGACCAGCGACTCTCTGACGTGCCAGCGAACACCTCGGAGCCGCACACTGCGGCCCCCGTCTCTACCAGCGTGAGTCGCGCTGGCGACGAGCACCAACCCGGAGCCTTCAGTCAAAACAACCACACCGCCCCCACGCCGACCTACACCTTATATATCGAAGACTGTGTGAACCGAACGGTGGACATTTTTGGACACCATCGAGTAGTACACGGACTCTTGAGAAAGGACGATTGGGAGGTTTCTGACAAAACAGTGACATGTCGGTGGACGGTGAGAGTTCCACAAGGACTGCGGGTGTCAGTGAAGGTGGAGCGCCTGCCTCCTTGTCCCGTCAGCTTTAAGAAGATCGCTATTCTCGGCAGGGGCACGCTGTGCCCGTTAGACAGATTCTACGGTTGTAACGACGAAATATCACAACTCTCAGAAGAGAACGAGATCCAATATGAGCTCATAATTTCATCACTCACCTTGCCTCGCTTCAGAGTGGAGTTCACGAGCGTCCCAAACGATTTGGCCCAGCTTCCTGTTCACATGACCTCACCAATGTCAGGCTACGTGACTCAGCCGGACTACTCAATCCGAGGTTATTACCTTTGCCGAGCCTTTTACAATTTGGTTGTCCCCCAGAACTACGTTGTGCTCGTCAGCTTCGAGCCCTTCACTTTCATTTGTGTGGCTGCAAATAGGCAAGTGGCCTTTCTCGAACTGCGGGACTTGCTGAACAACGCAAGCTTACTTACAATCAAGAACGACTGCGCGTTCAACGCGATTGGACCTCGGGTCTACGACAGCTCTCTGTCGATTCGTTACTTCGTTCGGAAAAAGGTCGAGCCACAGTCTTTCAGGATTCTGTTCTTTTTCCTCCACTCGTCTCTAGCTCCTACCCAGCTGCCCAGCGGGCTTCTGAACTGCTCGGTGCCCCACTACGCCAGCTTGAAGCCGCACGTGCATTGCAATTTGCAGCAGGAGTGCGAGGGCGGGGAGGACGAGGGGGGCCACTGTCCCTTCAGCAGTCCCGCCTGCAACGGGTCCGTGGCCGTGAGGGGCAAGTGCTACAGGCTACACACCGACACCGCCGGCCTCATCCTGTGGAGCACAGCGCAGGAGCGATGCCGAGCCCGCGGTGAGAACCTGGCCATGATGAAAACCGATGACGAGTGGGCGGCCTTTTCCAAAGCGCTGCCGAGCAGTTTTTTCACAACGGATCTCAACGAACGGGTGGTGCACACGGGTTTGCGAGGGTTCGACTCCACGATGCCGAATATGTACCAGCACGCGTACAGGTGGGTGGACGGAACGGTGGCGTACGGAATGGGCATCAACGTTCCCAAACAAGGGGTGAGCCTAACAAACGCCGCTACTGTTTTTGTAGGAGGCATCTGCACGTCTTTTTCGCAATTCAGTTGGAGCTTGACCGAAAGGATGCTGAAGGCTGTTCCCTGTACTGTCCCTGTTTCAAGCAACTACGTTTGCGAGAAGCAGTTCAAAGTGAACCCCGCAAATGTTTCATTCCCCACAGCGAAGGATGTAACGAGGATTTTGCGAACAACCAACCAAACACTGACGCCGTGCCCATCAGGCCACGTGACGCACGATTTTCTGTCATGTGACCCAGACAGCCACTGCGGGGCCAGCTCCTACTCACCAACCTGCATCGTGATGCACGCTGACGTCACTTCCGGTGGGACCGCGACGGGGAAGGACGTGTCCCTCACGCGGATGTTTCCGTGCGGCGACGGCAGCGGCGACAAGACCGTGCACTACTCCTTCGTGTGTGACTTCCGGAACGACTGCCCGAGCGGATCGGACGAGGCTTTCTGCGTGAGAGAGGGCACCGACTGCGAGGAGTTCCGCTGCACCAACGGTCAGTGCGTCACCTGGAGCCAGCGCTGCAACACGGCGCGGGACTGCTGGGACGGGTCGGACGAGCAGTGCGGACAGACGTACTTGAAGGACCGGGGTCAAACCCGTAGGATCAGCGCCCCAGCCCTCGTGCGCTTTGACGGGCTGGGAAACTTCACGCAGACGCCCATGACGGCATCCAAGGCATGCCCGGACACTCACTTCCGGTGCTCGGGCGACGGCTACTGCCTGCCGGTCTACGTGCGTTGCAACGGGGTGGTGGACTGCCCGGACCACGAGGATGAAGCGGGCTGTCGGAGCTTCTCCTGCCCAGGGTTCTACCGCTGCCGCGCCTCCCGCGTGTGTCTGCACGCGGACCATCTGTGCGACGGCTGGCCCCAGTGCCCGCAGCACGACGACGAGCTGTTCTGCCGAGCCAGCTGCCCCCAGGACTGTCTGTGTCAGGGCCTGGCAGTCGTCCGTTGCCGTCAGGTGTCTCTGCACGCTTTCCCCGAGATTCGCTACCTGGACCTAAGCGCTTCCGGAATGACGCCGTCCGACGTGTCAGGGCACGTCAGACTGGTGTGGCTCAGTCTCGCTAGGTGTCGCCTGCGGGCTGTTACAGCCATGCACCTGCCAAACCTCCGAACGCTCGACCTGAGGGACAATCAGCTCTCCACTGCCAACATGAGCGTGTTCCTCTCGTTGGGGAACCTTCACGAGCTGCTCTTAGCGGGGAACCCTTTGGCAGATATACTTCCCGAAGCTTCTGAGCGAATTCAACTGAGTTTACGGTCCGTTGACCTTTCACATACGTCTCTGAGCTCCTTCGGGAGCGAAGTGTTGAGGAACTTTCCGCGAATTGAGTTAATCAACATTTCCACCACGCCTGTCGCCACCATCACGGAGGAAGGGTTCTCCAAAACACCTAGACTTCGCGTCCTGGATTTGAAGGGGAGTCCCGTGCAAATGTTTCCCGGCGATGTGTTCCGAAGTCTACAACATTTGGCCGTGGTCTACGCCGACAACTACAAAATGTGCTGCAAAGAAACGCTGCCTGACTTGCCTGACGTGCAATGCTTTGCACCGCAAGACGAAATCTCTTCGTGCCAGGATCTTCTTCGCTCCGATCTATACAGAACGTTCTTGTGGATCTTCTCCTCAATGTCGATCGCTGGCAATGCCGGGTGCATCATCTTCAGGCTGTTCTTCATGGACACGAAATCACAACGAGGATTTAACCTTTTCGTCACCAATTTGTGCGTGTCAGATTTTCTGATGGGCGTGTACCTAACTCTGGTGGGTGTGGCCGATTCTATGTACCGAGGCCAATACCTGTCTTACGAAACTCTCTGGAGGCACAGCGTCGGCTGCCAACTCGCCGGCTTCCTGTCTTTTCTTTCCAACGAAGTGTCAGCCTTCATCATTTGCCTCATCACTCTGGATCGGTTCCTCATTCTCCGCTTTCCCTTCAGCCACGTCCATTTCAAAGGGCGGTCTGCCGCGGTGGCTTGTGCGGTAGCGTGGACAACGGGCTTCGTTCTCGCCACCGTCCCCTTCCTGCCCGTGGCGTCGCAGTGGCAGTTCTACAGCCAGACAGGCATCTGCATCCCGCTGCCCATCACCAGGAAGAGCTTCAAGGGCCGAAACTACGCCTTCGCTGTCATGATCGTCATCAACTTCGTCCTGTTCCTTTCCATAGCTGTAGGCCAGGCCATCATCTTCTGGACCATCCGAGCCAGCTCTATGAGCAGAGACAGCACCACCAAGAAGTCCAAGGACGCGGTCATCGCCAGACACCTGGCGTCCATCGTGGTGTCCGACTTCCTCTGCTGGTTCCCCATCGGACTGTTAGGCGTCATGGCCTCCGTCGGCACTCCCATCCCCAGCGAGGTGAACGTGGGCATGGCCATCTTCGTGCTGCCGCTCAACTCGGCTCTCAACCCTTTCCTCTACACCTTCAACCTCATCTTGGAGAAGTGGGAAAAGGCGGAAGAGGTACGGATGCTGAGAGACATGCAGCTCAGCGTTATAGCCGAGAGTGGGAACTCCGAGACATTGGGTGTCCATCGCTAGTGTTACGATCATGTATTACAACTTTCGTCAGTTCTCAGAAAAGCTCGGCAGCAGACTGTTCGGCAACGCTCGTCAGCACTCGGCAAACCTTGACATACTCTGCTCTGGATTGAAGCTGGTTCTGGTTTGTTAGCATTGTTTTTGGTGTCGAAAATCTAAGAATATCATCAATAACACGCAAACAATTGACCGGTTACTTCTAAAAACAGACAAACAAACAAAAAATATATAAGAAAGGGAGACAGAATGGAGGTAAAAGTCCAAATTAACATGGAAATCAGACAATACCATTAGGCTTTAGTTGTTGTTGTTGTTGTTGTTGGATTTTTTAAATATTCCCTCTGTAGCGGAGTTCAGCTTTAGAATCATCAATCTCATGGCTTTGGTGTTGCTGGTCCCGTCATGTCTGCACGTTCGTGACTTGTTGCTGGTCCCGTCATGTCTGCACGTTCGTGACTTTTTGCTGGTCCCGTCACGTTTCTGCACATTTTGTCGTTTACCTATTTTTGCTGGTCCCGTCATGTCTGCACGTTCGTGACTTTTTGCTGGTCCCGTCATGTCTGCACGTTCGTGACTTTTTGCTGGTCCCGTCATGTCTGCACGTTCGTGACTTTTTGCTGGTCCCGTCATGTCTGCACGTTCGTGACTTTTTGCTGGTCCCGTCACGTTTGCATGTCGTGACTATTTGCTGGTCCCGTCACGTCTGCTCGTCGTGACTATTTGCTGGTCCCGTCACGTCTGCTCGTCGTGACTATTTGCTGGTCCCATCACGTCTGGATATTCGTGACTATTTGCTGGTCCCGTCATGTCTGCACATTCATAACTATTTGCTGGTCCCGTCACGTCTGCATGTCGTGACTATTTGCTGGTCACGTCACGTTTGCATGTCGTGACTATTTGCTGGTCACGTCACGTCTGCACGTCGTGACTAAATTGTGGCCATTCTAAAGGGCGAGCTTGATGCAACGCCAAGTCACTTCACCAAGTTCCGGCTTCGGCAACTTCGCACAAATTTCGCCCAAGACTTATTCTTCGCCGAAGTTACTTCACAAGTCTTGTCCTGGTCAACGAAGTGACCGAAGCTGACAACACGGTTCATCTGACTGGATGGTCAGTTTATGACGTCACTGGTTCGTCGGCCATTGTTCCAGAAGATTTCACCCTGATATATCCGTACTGGCTGACCGGGCGTAAAAAATACCAAGTTACTAAAATATAAAATAAAATAAAAAGAATCTGAAACAAGAATGACGGCTAGCGTTTAAAAAAAAAGACCCAAACACTTAACGGTTCAATGTAGCGTTATTTATTAGGACAAAACACAACCTGCGAATTTTCGGGGTAATCCCCTTTATCAAGCTACAAAACAACACTTAAACAACACTTAAACGGTGAAAAAATATGGAAAATGAAATGTAGAGCTAAGACACTTATCTGCTTTGGGTTGACCTGTGTTGTCTTCGTGCCCAGTCAAGCCAAATATCTGCTTTGGGTTGACCTGTGTTGTCTTCGTGTCCAGTCAAGCCACATATCTGCTTTGGGTTGACCTGTGTTGTCTTCGTGTCCAGTCAAGCCACATATCTGCTTTGGGTTGACCTGTGTTGTCTTCGTGCCCAGTCAAGCCACATATCTGCTTTGGGTTGACCTGTGTTGTCTTCGTGTCGACCGAGCGTGCGGAAAACTGAAGAAAAAACTGGCACCACTGAGGATGAGACTGGAGCTGTGGTTTACCTGCGGGAGCATCAGTGGATGCCTTCGGACCCATAAGATCGCAATTATAACAACAGAACTAGAAGAGCGGATGCACTTCTGCCAATCGGCGAAGCATTTGGCCTCGGGTGGGTGGACGCGCTGTTTTACTTCATATTAAGAACCGAAGTGGCCGAAGACATAGATGATCTATGTCGAAACGGGCCTTCAACAAGTCTGCAAAGCTATGTTAAGAGCTGGACTTTTAGGAAATCTTTCAGAGCCCATTAGCTGTCTGAACAGGGAAGTGAGCCAGGTCTCTAATTCCCTATTCCATTCTTTCCCCGTCTCTTTCTGTGCACGTAAAGCACCATAAAAGAAAGAGATCAGGAGCTGTGTGAAAGTGCAGGTGGCAGTCCTGGGCTCCCTGTCCTTAACAGTCCTTATGGTCTCTGTCGACCTAAAGCAACATTAAAGAACAGAGCTCAGGAGCTGTGTGAAAGTGCAGGTGGCAGTCCTGGGCTCCCCGTCCTTAACAGTCTATGTGGACGCAAAGCGACATTTGAAACAGAAAAAGAAAAGAAATGCCAGCGGAGTCATGCAGCCAGGGAAGTGGCACGCTATGTAATCCACAAAAGAAGGACGAGAATCTAGAGACTCCAGAGAAACATGTCGTGAACATGTCGTGAACATGTCGTGATGTGAGACCGAGGCTACGCCCGGCAGGTAGCATAGTTTTGGCTTCGTGTTTTGTCTTCGTTTCTTGTGGATATACGTGGTGTTTCCTATGAAGTTTACACTGACTTGTTCAAGATAAACTGGGATTCATTTTGGTGCCTGTTTTGCACCATGCTTCCCTTGGAACTGCAGATTATAGAGATTATTTTTCTGACACAGCTGACAGTTCGCGTTGTTGGTCAGTGTCAACCATGTTTGCCTGAACACAGTTCTCCGCACGTGCAGTCCGCAACATTCCACAGAGATCGCTCACCTGTCCTGACGCACGGGTACATGTTTACCGGGCACGCTGTGCTTGCGACACGCCTCACCGATACGCGTGACCTGCTGCTGTCTGTGCCACTGGCGACCCTTGACCCTTCTGTCGTCCCTTCAGTCAGAGACTTGGGTATTGGCTACTGTAACACCACAAATCGTTTCCGGTGATCAACATGACGGTCACCACTCACCCCTCACCAGTGACCAACCTGGCGGTCACCACTCACCCCTCACCAGTGACCAACCTGGCGGTCACCACTCCACTCCTCATCTCTCACCCCTCACCAGTGACCAACCCACCAAGGAACCTCATCATTCATCAGTCAGCAGTCAACAACCCGGTGACTACCCGTCTAACCGTCTAACTGCAGTGAAAATCCTTTCGCCTGCCTCCAGTCATCGTAATTTGACGATAGACCACTGGCAGCGGAGAAACCACTCGCATCTTGTAAGTCGAGAAATTTGATTTGTGTCCCTTTAACCACGTCCTTGCCAGCTGATGATAAACTGTTGGTGTCACTGTTTAACGCACGGTCTGTGGGTGCAGCTGAGAAACGGACGGCAATTTGTAACTTTGTGAAAGATCAGAACATCGACATTCTTTTCCCCGCAGAGGCCTGTCTTACATCCCAGGGCGACGAGGCCGAGTGTACGAACACGTGCCCGGCTGGGTACAGTGCCAAGTCTTTTTCCGCGACTTTCTCGTGGAGCTGGCTTAGCTGTCATCTACCGCAGCTCCCCGCAGCGTTACATTTCAGTTGATGCTACCTTTGACTTTAATTACACAGCGTTTGAGCTGATGCACTTAAAATTGTCTGTTTCCCAATGTTCTATTCATTTTCTCTGTCTGTATCCCTCCCACCAGCAAAACGAATAGACTGACCGAGTCTATGTTCTTTGATCAGTTGCCAGACATGCTGGAGTTCTGCAATCAGTTAAAGGAAAGTCTTCTCATTATTTTTAGGTGACTTTAACATTCACTTTGTCGAGTAGACTCAACAGCCACAGTTAGAATGAATGACCTTCTCCAGATGTTTGACCCTTATAAAGATGTCCATCTGCCTACGCACTCTCATGGCCACATTCTTGATTGGATTATACATCTCTCATGGCCACATTTTTGATTGGATCATACATCACTCATGGCCACATTCTTGATTGGATCATACATCTCTCATGGCCACATTCCTGATTGGATCATGCATCTCTCATGCCCACATTCCTGACTGGATCATACATCTCTCATGGCCACATTCTTGATTGGATCATACATCTCTCACGGCCACATCCTTGATTGGATCATACATCTCTCCCCAGTAACTCGAAAGAAAGTGCGATCACACAGATCCTCCTCCTGGTTCGCTTCAGTGTCTGAACAAATATTGGATTTGAAACGCTAGAGACGCTGAGCCAAAAGGCGGTGGCTCAAGTCTGGCCTGACAGTCGACAGACAAGTCTTCTCCAGACTGAAGCAACAAGTTACCAAGCTCGTGCAGCGAGCAAAGACGCAGCGAGCAAAGACGGCGTACTACAGCGCCAAAATCTGTGCTAGTGCAACATGCAGAGAGCTCTTTCTGAACGTCAACACATTACTCGGAAAAGCTAAACCATCGACGTTTCCAACTACCTACACAGAAGAAGAGCTCCCTGGTGTCTGTTCGGATTTCTTCCAGAACAAGACCGCCGCTATTCGCAACAACCACGACGCGTTGCTTCGTCGCCCTCGTCAGCTGAGCCGGGAGAATTTAGTCGATGTCCTCTGGTAGAGTTTAGACCAGTATCTCAAGATTCTGTCGGTGACCTGCTGAAGAGAATACCTCCGAAGTAATGTGAACTGAACTCCATACCAGCCACACTGATGTACGAGTATATGGACGTCTTACTACCATCACTGACGCAGATTATCAACGAGTCGCTGACAACTGGCGTTTTTCCCCCTGACTTCAAGAAGGCAATAGTCAAACCTCAACTGAAAAACAACAACAGAATTTGGATCCTAACAACCTAAAAAATTACAGACCGATATCTAACGTACCATTGTTGTCCAAACTATTGGACAGGACTGCTCTTTGTCAATTTCAAGATCACCTGAATTCGAACGACCTCTATAGCCCTTTTCAATCAGCATCCTGGACAGGACACAGTACGAAGGCAGCTCTCACCCATGTCACCAATGACCTACTAGCCAAGATGGACGATGGAAAGATCTCCGTGGTTACATTGCTTGACTTGTCGGCAGCCTTCGACACCACTGACCATGAGATCGTCTTAGCACGACTGCGGTCGTACTTTGGTGTCGATGGTACAGCGCTAACGTGGTTGAGATCGTATATTACTGGTAGACTGCAGTTTGTCTCTGTACTTGGATGTGATCAGAACCCGTCCCGCTGTCATTCGGTGTCCCTCAAGGGTCTGTTCTCGACCCAGTCTTGTTTACCATGTACACTAAACCCCTCTGTGATTTGATTGCAAAGCACCTCACCAATCCTTTGCTGATAATACGCAACTGAACACTTCCGCTGATTCATGCAACATCGATGGTGCTATCGAGATCATTCAGCATTGCACAAACCACATACAGAGCTGGATGGTCCAAAACAAACTACAATTGAACGAAAGTAAAACTGCTCTTCTTGTAGCCACCTCCAGCTCTGACAAAGACCTGCCTACATCCATAGAAATAGGTTCCAGTGTTGTGCCATTTGTGAAAAGTGTGAGAAACCTTGGTGTTATTCTTGACTCGAGATTGTCCACAAAAGAACACATAAACAAAGCGTGCTAGATGGTCTACAGGGAGCTTCGGAAGATTTCTTCTATTAGACAGTACTTGACAGAGGACACAGTCAAAACCCTTGTAGTATCCTTCGTCTTTTCTTGCTTAGACTATGATAACTGTCTCCTTGCGAGCGTCCCTGAATGTCTTCTACATAAACTCAAGAAAATCCAAAACACATCTGCCAGATTAATCCATAAGTCTTCCCGTCAATAACACACTAAACCATTCCTCAGAGCACTATATTGGTTACCAATTTCTGACCGCATAACATACAAACTGTCCTGCATGTGTTACAACTCCGTCACTCCCTCCACCCCAGAATACCATGCTGACCTTCTACAAATCTACATGCCATCCCGTACTTTACGGTCTACCGCAGACACACGTAAACTGGAAATCCCTCTGTTCAAAAAGAAATACTCAGGTCAGAGATCTTTCTCCTACCAGGGTCCTGTAACTTGGAATAATCTGCCTTTCTCCATCCGCCACACACAAACATACTCCTCATTTAAGTCACAGTTGAAAACCCGCTTGTTCTTCCAAGCCTTCCAATAGAACCCCAGTTTTGATTGTGATGTTCATTCTTGTTTTGAATTGTGAAGTGCTTTGAGCCAGTCTAGTTGCATTAGGCACCATATAAATGTTACGTATTATTAACACTTCTCACGCTAGTGAGGTATAGTGGAAGAAAAGAATCAGCTTGAACGTGACCCGGACACAGTCCGCTCACTACCCCTCTTCGGGTTAGGTCCCTCCACGGCGGGGTACCGAGGACGCAGAAATTAACCCCCCCCACCCCCCCCCGCCCACATCCCGCGCTCTTAGACTCCAGAGGTATGCGACGTGTTAAACTTGGAATCGTAAGTAAGTAAACATGGTGCTTAACGTCTACAGTAGCCATAAGGCTTATTAGGGATGGGGATAAGGGGTGGTGGTATGGAATCGTAAGTAAGTAAACATGGTGCTTAACGTCTACAGTAGCCATAAGGCTTATTAGGGATGGGGATAAGGGGTGGGGTATGGAATCGTAAGTAAGTAAACATGGTGCTTAACGTCTACAGTAGCCATAAGGCTTATTGGGGACGGGGAGAAGGGGGGGGGAGGGGGTATGGAATCGTAAGTAAGTAAACATGGTGCTTAACGTCTACAGTAGCCATAAGGCTTATTAGGGATGGGGATAAGGGGGGGGAGTATGGAATCGTAAGTAAGTAAACATGGTGCTTAACGTCTACAGTAGCCAAAGGCTTATTGGGACGGGGAAAGGGGGGTGGGGTATGGAATCGTAAGTAAGTAAACATGGGCTTAACGTCTACAGTAGCCATAAGGCTTATTGGGATGGGGATAAGGGGGGGGGTATGGAATCGTAAGTAAGTAAACATGGTGCTTAACGTCTACAGTAGCCATAAGGCTTATTAGGGGAGGGGATAAGGGGGGGGGAGGGGTATGGAATCGTAAGTAAGTAAACATGGTGCTTAACGTCTACAGTAGCCATAAGGCTTATTAGGGACGGGGATAAGGAGGGGGGGTATGGAAGTGAAGTAAGTAAACATGGTGCTTAACGTCTACAGTAGCCATAAGGCTTATTAGGGATAAGGGGGGGGTTGGAAGGGTAAGTAACATGGGTAAGTAAGGAAGGGATAGATAAAGGGAGATGGTGAAAGAGTTATACCTATCGCTACACTGTCACCACCAGATGACTCCTGCATTAACATGGGCAGCGATGAGAGCCATTTTAATGTTTGATTAAATGTGAAGGACAAAGTCACAACACGGTATCCACTGACCACAACTTTTGAAGAGAAAGTCCCATTGCCCTGTGATACGAGTGTGTGTGTGTGTGTGTGTGTGTGTGTGTGTGTGTGTGTGTGTGTGTGTGTGTGTGTGTGTGTGTGTGTGTGTGTGTGTGAGAGAGAGAGAGAGAGAGAGAGAGAGAGAGAGAGAGAGAGAGAGAGAGAGGAGGAGAGACGTGTGCGTGCGTGTGTGTATGTGATGTGTGTGTATGTGTGTGTGTGGAGAGAGAGAGAGAGAGAGAGAGAGAGAGAGAGAGAGAGAGAGAGAGAGAGAGAGAGAGAGTGCGTGCGTGCTTGCGTGCGTGCGTGCGTGCGTGCGTGTGTGT
>JABMCL010002983.1:0-15000 GCA_018857735.1 Alviniconcha marisindica | reverse complement strand
GAGGGAGATTACATACCTATCGCTACACAGTCACCACCAGAATGACTCCTGCATTAAAGTGAGCAGCGATGAGAGCCATTTTAATGTTTGGATTTATTATGAAGGACAAAGTCACAAGACAGTGTCCACAGACCAGTTAGGTTTTCTGTTCTTGGTCAGTCAACACACAAGGGAGTTAACTATGGCGGCTTACCATCATCAACATACAAAATTACAAATGATATGCAGATAATTACAATTATGTGCACGTAATAACTAATTATGTTCACGTAATTACTAATTATCTGCACATAATTACTAATTTTTGTCTCCACATAATTGCAATTATGCACTTTTGACGCAAGTGCTGTTGGAAGCAGCACGAAATTTTGTGCTTTTGACTCATTTAAGCCGTTGGAACGAAGCGGCAAAAGACATATTTACTCATATAATAATAATGTACATTTATCATGCGCTCATCAACGCTCTGAGCGCTCACATGATACATATTAACCTACATATGATATTCTATACACACGTAGAGCATAGTCCTACCAAAACAATTCACATAAAGTATTATATATAAAAAAGTATTAAAATAAAAGCACTACAAACACATAAACACACACACACACACACACACACACACACACACACACACACACACACACACACACACACACACACACACACTGTAGCAGAAACTGGGTACTGATATTAGTTAGCATGGAAATATTGTGAGAAGAGGAAGGTTTTCAGTTTAGCCTTAAAAGATGACAGGGTTGAGCAGTGTGGGAGTGAATTCCAAATGTGGGGTCCAAAGCAAGAGAAGGTGCGAAAGCCATGAGTCTTGCGTTTGTATTGTTGGATTTCCAGCATGTGGGTGTCAGAAGAGCGTAGTGTACGAGACGGAGTGTAGACATGCAGCAGTTCAGAGAGGTAAGCAGGACCAGAACCATTTATAACACTGAAACACATACAAACTACTTTATACTTAATACGTTCTGAAATGGGAAGCCAGTGTAGTTTTTCAGGTGTTGAGTGGTGGTGACGGGGTGCCAAGAGAACAAGTCTTGTAGTTATCATTTGTAATTATGTTAGATAATTAGTAGCTATGTTGAAATAACACTTTCATGTTTCGGCCTACGACTTACTAACGTCAAAAGCACACAATTACTAATTGTCACTGACAAAGCATGCGCGAAGGACAGCCATTCAAATCGGAGGACAGTCTGACTTCGCGTGAATGATTTTCAGCGCCTCGAGTAGCTTGCTTTGACTGATCCTTCCAGGATCCGGAGACGCTCTCCAACTGATTTTACTAACCGAAACTTGTCCCTAAAGTTCCCCTCGGGGTCATACTGGATTTTCCTGAAGAATGAATTCAATAGCAAATTCTCCCACGTCAAAAAATGCTTGATGCCTTCGATGACCGCCATTGCTACAAAGAAAAGACAGTGCTGACCAGCCCGCACATGCGCACTTACGCCGTTTCAACATAATTGTAATTAAGTACTTCTGACGTAAGTAAGCCGTTGGAAGCAGAACGAAAGGCACACAATTACTATTATGTGTACATAATTACTAATTGTGCCAAGATAATTAGTAATTATATGCTGATGACACAAATATGCCGTTAACTGTGAGTCAAAAGCCGTTAACTGTGAGTCAGTCAAAAGACCCAATTTTTTTTAATTAGTAACAACTACTCTCAGAGGTCGGTATTACCTGAACTGCTTTCTGGGGTCATTATTACCTATCACCGGAAATGCTTTCTGGGGTCACTATTACCTATTACCGGAACTGCTTTCTGGGGTCACTATTACCTATTACCGGAACTGCTTTCTGGGGTCATTATTATCTCAACTGATCTGTGGGGTCACTATTACCTATTACCTGAACAGCTGTCTGAGGTCAGTATTACCTGAACTTTTCCCTGAGGTCAGTATTACCTGAACTGCACTCTGAGGTCAGTATTACATGAACTGCTCTCTGGGGTCACTATATCCTATTACCTGAACAGCTGTCTGGGGTCAGTATCACCTGAACTGCTCTCTGAGGTCAGTATTACCTGAACAGCTGTCTGGGGTCAGTATCACCTGAACTGCTCTCTGAGGTCAGTATTACCTGAACAGCTCTCTGAGGTCAGTATTACATGAACTGCTCTCTGGGGTCACTATTACCTATTACCTAAACAGCTGTCTGAGGTCACTATTACCTGAACTGCTCTCTGAGGTCAGTATTATCTGAACTGATCTCTGAGGTCAGTATTACATGAACTGCTCTCTGAGGTCAGTATTACATGAACTGCTCTCTGAGGTCAGTATTACATGAACTGATCTCTGAGGTCAGTATTACATGAACTGATCTCTGAGGTCAGTGTTGTTGGAGATGAGCTCACACGACTGACAGGCTGCTGTTATTGCCTTCTCTGTGCATTTTTGTGGCTTTTTGCTGGATATTTTTCTCTTTGAGTGTTGTGTGTCTTACTACTGCGTGCGCCATGGAATGGACGAGATTTTGGGGTGCCTTTTGTGTATCGATGCCACCGGAATCCAGAGTAATATGCGTGTGTTTGTTTCTACATTTGACTGTTAGCCTGATGTACCAGTGTCCGCCATTTTCGGTCGCTGACCAAAGGTTGCAAGAGCCGTCCGTGCAGAGCTGTGCTCACGGTCAGTCACTATGACAGCTACAGTGGTCCGCTACAGGAGGACTTGTCATGCACTCCCCTCGCACACCCTCCCAGACGTTACTCACCCGACCAGATACTGGCAATACAAGCAGCGACACCGCACCCCTCACTGACCTCTCGCCTCAGACACCTGGGAATTGGCTGCCTTCCGCGGAAGCCGTCTTCGAGAGGTGGAAGGAGGAAACAGAGAAAGGTTGCTGTTGTCTGCGATGGAGCTGCTAGGTTAACCACACAAGCACCGAACGACCTCCTGCAGCTCCCCTCCTCCGCCAGGAGATCAGTGAGTAACTTGATTACTGTGGTCCCTTCCGGTGACAGTCGTGCTTCCACGGAAACTGCTCACAACTCTCCACTGACCCTGGCGTATTTTAATGCTCAGTCAGTTCGTCAAACAGCAGGTGAGATTCATGACTTCATTGTTGACAATAAACTTGATCCGCTGATCCTGACTGAGACATGGCTCCAGGAAGTAGGAGATGAACCCTGTGTTAAGGAGATGACTCCCCCGGATTACGTTTTCCACCCCTTCCCCCGTGTTGGACGTAGGGGTGGTGGTATAGCTGTCCTTATGAGCAAGTCCCTGGCACCCAAGGTTACCTTTCGGTGCCTGTCTTACGCCTCATTTGAAGCCGTCACGATGTATTTGTCTGCAGAGAAATTAGTCCATCTGACTGTTGTCTACCGCCCACCCCCTAGTAAACCAAATAAGCTCACGACAAAAATGTTTCTACAGGACTTCGAGTCGCTTCTAGACGAACGACTCACAGACTGTTGTCATCGGGGACTTCAACCTCCACTTTGATGTACAAACCAACCCTGATGTCCAGAAACTCTGCTCCCTGCTCTCTGATCAGAGCTTTACCCAGATCGTCGACGAGCCAACTCACAAGCGCGGTCATATTCTTGGCTGGCTTGTCACCGCTGAAGACTCTACACTCATCCACGACGTGTCCGTATCAGAGAACCTTCTGTCAGACCACAAGTCGCTCTTTTTCTCGCTGAGCCTGTTGAGACCTCTGAGGAAGAAGCGCTCTGTGACCTTCCGGAACATCCGGCGTATCAACTTTGAGAAGTTCCAGTCTGAGGTGAAGGCCATGTGCAGCACGGTACTGGGCGACTGCCCGGAGGAAGAACTGGCTGAGAAGTACAACGATTCGATGCAGCAGCTCCTCGACCGCCATGCCCCACTCAAGACCAGGCGTGTCACCGAGCGCCGCTCTGCTCCGTGGATCAGCGACAACATCCGTGCAGCCAAAAGGGAACTGCGACGTGCTGAGAGAACTGCGCACCGCACCAAACTGACTGTTCACAGGGACATTTTTGTGAAGCAGCACAACGCCTTGAAGGCGCTTCACGGAGCCACCAAACGTGACTGACTGTGCGAGAAGATATATCACTGCTCGTCCATTAGTCTCCTGTACAGTGTCACCGATGAGCTCATGGGAAGAACGACGGAGCCGAAGCTGCCCACCAACATTCCTCTCTCGGACCTACTCAACGCATTCTCCGATTTCATGCATGAAAAGTTTGCAAACATTCGCCAAGTGCTTGATTCATGTCCTGTTCCAGCATCTTTTGAACCATTTGCGGGTACCGGGTTGTGTACTTTCACACCTGTTTCAGAGGATTTGATAAGAAAACTCATCAATGATGCACCACCAAATTGTTGTGCCCTTGATCCCATACCCACTGCATTGCTCAAAACATGCTATGAGGACCTCGTTCCCGTCATTACCAAAATTGTAAACTACTCCATACTGTCAGGATCCGTCCCCCAGTGCTTCAAGCAGGCATTAGTAAGACCTCTTTTGAAGAAGCCCAGTCTTGACCAGAATATGTTAAAGAACTACAGACCAGTGTCCAATCTTTCATTTCTGTCAAAGCCTCTGGAAAGAGTTGTGCTCTGACAGTTGACTGATCATGTCTCGAGGAACGACCTCCTTGAGAGGAATCCGTCTGCCTACCGCCAGAATCACAGCACTGAAACTGCGCTTCTTCACATCACTAACTGCCTGCTGGACAGCACTGATCAGGGACGTATCTCCATTCTCTCTCTGTTGGACCTATCTGCTGCCTTCGACACAATTGACCATAGCATTCTTCTAGAGAGACTGCATATGACTTGGAATCTCAGGTTCAGCCCTTCAGTGGCTTCGTTCATACATCCTGGAAAGATTTCAGGTCGTTGTTGTAAACAGCATCTCATCCACCCCACAACGCCTGGACTTTGGGGTCCCTCAGGGATCAGTGTTGGGACCATTGCTCTTTGTTCTCTATACACAGCCCGTTACATGCATCGTCCGCCAGTCCGGTTCTGACCTCCACATGTTTTCGGACGATACACAGCTTTTCAGTTCTGCTCTTCCCGCTGATTTTGGTACCCTTATCAAACAGACAGAAACGTGTGTCGAACATGTCAAGGCTTGGATGGATTCCAACAAACTCAAACTTAACGATGACAAAACTGAGGCACTGGTTGTCGGTACTCGCTCTAAGACAAGTGTCTGCTACAGTGAGCATCTCGAGATTGGTGGCAGTCCGATTCCTTTTCAGCCCAAGGTTAAAAGTCTGGGAGTTGTCTTAGACTCTAGCCTCACCATGTCTCATCACATTAGCTCTATGTGTCGTTCTGCCTACCTTGAACTGCGTAGAATCAGTGCCATCCATCCATTCCTCACTACAAGCGCGACCGCAACTCTTGTTTGTTCTCGAGTTCTATCTCGGATTGATTACTGCAATTCCCTACGGGCAGGTATCACTTCAGATCAGATAGCCCGACTTCAAAGAATACTGAACAGCTCAGCTCGGCTTATCTTCCGCAAAAAGCGTAGTGAGCATGTAACACCTATGCTGATATCACTTCATTGGCTTCCCGTCAAACAGCGCATTGAATACAAACTAGCGACACTGGCTTTCCGCTACTTTGATGGTACATTGCCCCCTTACCTCTCACACTGTCTCTCCTCGTACACCCCCCACAGATCCCTTCGATCATCTTCTGACAAACTGCTCTGTGTCCCACGTGTTAACTTGAAAAGTGCCGGTGTAAGGTCTTTCCAACATCAGGCGCCTTGTGTGGACCTCTGTCCCGATACAAACCTGATTGTCTCCATCTCTCACATCTTTTAAATCCGGCCTCAAAACGCACCTCTTCCGCACCTGAGTCTCTGAAATTGTCACCATAGGCAAGGGTTGATGGAGGGGAGGGGGGGTGGGGGAGGGGGGAGCTGCAAAGCATGGGAATAACAGGAGAGCCTGCTGCTGCTGCCACTGTTTCATCTGCTCTGTGTGTGTGTGTGTGTGTGTGTGTGTGTGTGTGTGTGTGTGTGTGTGTGTGTGTGTGTGTGTGTGTGTGTGTTATGGTGTGTGTCTTTGTGTGTGTGTGTGTGTGGTGTGTGTGTGTGTGTGTGTGTGTGTGTGTGTGTGTGTGTGTGTGTGTGTGTGCGCGCGCGCGCGCGTGTGTGCTTGTAAGGAGGTGAGTGTGAGTGTGCAGGTGTCTGTGTGTGATCATATAGTAGGTGGCTGTGTGTGAAATGCTTTAGTGTTGATGTATGTATTTACAGTATTATTTTGTGTTTTTCTGATTGTCGTGACAGTACTTGTGCTTTTTCTGATTGTCATGTTGATATTAATATATGCATTATTTTATAGTACTTGTGATTATTTCAGTGTGTGTGAAATGCTTTAGTATCGAAGTACGCATTTACTTCTCTCACTTTTTATAAAAAATTTAAATTTGGTTTCAACCTGGCTTTTTTTTTTTAAATCAATTTGATATTGATGTATGCATTTATAGTACTTGCACTTTTTTGACTGTCAAGCGGATTTTGATGTTGATAATATACAGCGCCGCGAGCTTGTAAATTCTTACGGGGTATAGCGCTATATAAGAGTCGTGATTATTATTAGTAGTATTACATGAACTGATCTCTGGGGTCTCTATTACCTATTACCTGAACAGCTGTCTGAGGTCACTATTACCTGAACTGCTCTCTGAGGTCAGTATTATCTGAACTGCTCTCTGAGGTCAGTATTACATGAACTGCTCTCTGAGGTCAGTATTACATGAACTGATCTCTGAGGTCAGTATTACATGAACTGATCTCTGAGGTCATTATTATCTGAACTGATCTCTGGGGTCATTATTATCTCAACTGATCTCTGGGGTCACTATTACCTATTACCTGAACAGCTGTCTGAGGTCACTATTACCTGAACTGCTCTCTGAGGTCAGTATTACATGAACTTATCTCTGGGGTCACTATTACCTATTACCTGAACAGCTGTCTGAGGTCAATATTACCTGAACTGCTCTCCGATGTCAGTATTATCTGAACTGCTCTCTGGGGTCTCTATTACCTATTACCTTAACTGCTCTCAGAGATCACTATTACCTATTACCTGAACTGCTCTCTGGGGTCACTATTACCTATTACCTGAACTGCTCTCCCGGGGTCACTATTACCTATTACCTGAACTGCTCTCTGGGGTCCTATTACCTATACCTGAACTGCTCTCGGTCACTATTACCTATACCTGAACTGCTCTCTGGGGTCACTATTACCTATACCTGAACTGCTCTCGGAAGGTCACTATTACCTATCACCTGAACTGCTCTCTGGGGTCACTATTACCTATCACCTGAACTGCTCTCTGGGGTCACTATTACCTATCACCTGAACTGCTCTCTGGGGTCACTATTACCTATCACCTGAACTGCTCTCTGGGGTCACTATTACCTATCACCTGAACTGCTCTCTGGGGTCACTATTACCTATCACCTGAACTGCTCTCTGGGGTCACTATTACCTATCACCTGAACTGCTCTCTGGGGTCACTATTACCTATTACCTGAGCTGCTCTCTGGGGTCACTATTACCTATTACCTGAACTGCTGTCTGGGGTCACTGTTACCTGAACTGCTCTCTGGGGTCTTTGTCCACCAGCAGCAGGTGACCCAGCAGAGGCAGGGCGGGGCCAGGCCCCGGGGGCAGGCCCGAGGGTCGTCGTGTCAACAACCACCACAGCAACGACAACGCGGCCACCCCGGCAGCGACACCCACCGCGACGGTGGGGGGCCACCAGTGTGAGCCGAAGTGGAACTCCATGCGGCCGCCCACAGGCTGGCTGCAAAATAGGACACTGCGGACTGCCTGCAAAATATTACCTGCAAGCTGCCTGCAAAATATGACATTGCGGGCTGCCTGCAAAATATGACACTGCAGGCTCCCTGCAAAATATGACACTGCAGGCTGCCTGCAAAATATGACACTGCGGGCTGCCTGCAAAATATGACTCTGCAGGCTCCCTGCAAAATATGACACTGCGGGCTGCCTGCAAAATATGACACTGCGGGCTGCCTGCAAAATATGACACTGCAGGCTCCCTGCAAAATATGACAATGCAGACTGCAAAAGATGACATTGCAGGCTGCCTGCAAATTAGGACACTGCAGGCTGCAGAATAGGACATAGCAGGCTGCCTGCAAATAGGACACTGAAGGCTGCAGAATATGACATAGCAGGCTGCCTGCAAAATATGACATTGCAGGCTGCCTGCAAAATATTACCTGCAGGTTGCCTGCAAAATATGACACTGCAGGATGCAGAATATGACCCTGCAGGCTGCCTGAAAAATATGACAATGCAGCTGCAAAGAAATTACCTAGCAGGCTGCAAAATGTGACCCTGCAGGATGCAAAATATTTCCCTGCAGGTTGCAAAAGCAAATTACCCTGTAAGCGACAAAATGTGACCCTGCAAGCTACACAATATAAAACTGCAGGTTGCAAAATATTACCCTGCAGGCTGCTTGCCATATATGACCCTGCAGGTTGCCGAATATGACCCTGCAGGCTGCAAAATATTATCCTGCAAGCTGCAAAATGTGACACTGCAGGCTACAAAATACAAACACAGTAGGCAGCAAGCCTGCTTGCAAAACGTCACTGCAGGCTGCCAAAGATGACCCTACATTTGCTAAATATGACCTTGCAGGCTGCAATGAAATTACCCTGCAAGCTGCAAAATGTGACCCTGCAGGCTGCTGGCTGTAAAATATTACACAGGCTGCTTGCAAAACGTGATCATGCAGGCTCCAAAGAAGTTATAATTATCCTGCAGGCTTCAAAAAAGTACTCTGCAGCCTGCAAAATATGACCCTGCAGGCTATAAAAATAATAATTACGCAGCAGGGTCATATTCTGCAGCCTTCAGGGTAATTTTTGTAGCCTGAAGGGTAATTTTTTCTTGCCGCCTGCAAAACATGACCCTGCAGGTTGCGTGTAAAATATGACACTACAGGCTGCAAAATATGACAAGGCTGCAAAATCCTAATGAACAGTCCAACGCTAGAAGCACATTCAGTCAGTGACGACAGAATCATAATTTCACACACATTCTGGCAACACACACACACATATGCGCTCCCGCTCCCCCCCCCCCCCCCCCCCCCCCCACCACACACACACACGATCGAACGCACGCACGCACAAGCAAGCACACACAAACACACACACGCGCCTACACACAAACACACACACACACACAACACACCACACACACGCGCGCGCGCGCGAATGAACGAACGCACGCACGCACGCACAAGCACACGCACACACACGCGCCCACCCCCCCCCCCCCCCCCCCCCCCACACACACCAAACCGTTATGCGATTGTTAGAGCAACAATGTCACGTCCTGTAAACAAAATTATGAGCATTCAAGAAGGTTAAATGTTCAGTCTGTAACCTAGATTCATCGCCGAATTTAGCTCGATTCGTGCTGAGAAGGGACACGCGATACCTCTGTACAAGCAAACACGATAGGCAAGAGATAACTTCCTTTCTTTCGCTGAGTCAGCTGCTTTCTTCCGGACTTGCTAGCTCAGTTATAGCAAGCACGGAAAACAGCAGGCGTCTCGGCATACGGGAAGCTACATCTACATCATCTATCACGTTCAGAAAACACTTACTTGCCTTAAACTATGGAACAAGCAAGAGACAGACAGACAGACAGACAGACAGACAGAGATCAAATCAGGTTACCGATCAATGGAGCGTCATTAAGTCGCTGAAGCAAGGCCACCACAAAGGTATGTCTGTGTGAGATATCTCCCCTACAATGCGTAGCCGGTCAGTCTCGTTCCGGCCGTTTGATGGGTGGGTGTTTCATCAAAAGTGAAAATCCAGTGCCCTGCACAGTTCCGCTATGTTACTGCGTAGTGTCTTACACATCGTGTGTGGGGGTGAGTATGACGGATTACTAGCGTCATATCTTTGTGTTCATCATTACTAATTATCTGCGCATAAGTAGTAATTATCTCTCGAACATCATTGCAGTTATGTACTTTTGACGCAAATAAGCCTCTGCAAGCAGCACAAAGCAGCACGAAAGCTCATAATTAGTAGTTATGTGCACATAATTACTAATTATGTTAGGAGAATGGCTAATTATGTGCCTTTGAGGCAAGTAAGCCGTTACGTGTGTGAGTCAATCAGTGCTGATTGCAGATAATTAGCAGTTCACACAATTATTGACGCTCGTAAGCTGGCGGAGATGAGGGAGGGTATGGGTGTGGAAACGAAAGGAGTAAGTAAGTAACGTGGTGTTTTACGCGCAGTCAACCATTACCGTTATATCAGGGCGACAGAAACGAAAGGAGTAAGTAAGTAACGTGGTGTTTTACGCGCAGTCAACCATTACCGTTATATCAGGGCGACAGAAACGAAAGAGAACTTTGCTAAGTTATAGTAAACGTGGTGTTTTACGCGCAGTCAACCATTACCGTTATATCAGGGCGACAGAAACGAAAGGAGTAAGTAAGTAAACGTGTGTGTTTTACGCGCAGTCAACCATTACCGTTATATCAGGGCGACAGAAACGAAAGGAGTAAGTAAGTAACGTGGTGTTTTACGCGCAGTCAACCATTACCGTTATATCAGGGCGACAGAAACGAAAGGAGTAAGTAAGTAACGTGGTGTTTTACGCGCAGTCAACCATTACCGTTATATCAGGGCGACAGAAACGAAAGGAGTAAGTAAGTAACGTGGTGTTTTACGCGCAGTCAACCATTACCGTTATATCAGGGCGACAGAAACGAAAGGAATATTAATTGTTTTAAAGGGTCGGCGGCCTGCCTATATTCAGACCATCGCTTGAATGTGACACTGACTTTGACCAGACATAAAATTCACTCTCAGTTTTGTATCCGCTAAATCATTGTGTTGATGAAATTGAATTGTGTCTTATTTCAAGAAGCCAGAATCAAACGTTTGAGACCTTTACGAAAATTCCAGGTTTGAGATTGAGACTGCCGAGAAGTCAGTATGTATTAACGTCTACAGAAACCACAAAGCTTATTACAGAGGGTCACGTAACGGGGGTGGAGGTGGGGGAGGGGGGGGGGAGGGGTTATATGGAGGTGGGGGGGGGGGGTTATATACCTATAGCTACACTGTCACCACCAGAATGACTCCTGCATTAAGATGGGCCACTTTAATGCTTATTAACTGTGAGGGACAAAGTCACAAGATCTTTTGAAGAGAAAGGAGAGCCGAAACGGTATCGAACCGAAGTCCCTTCTGCTTACCAGCCTAACGTCTTACCGCAGGGCCACACCGACACACTGCCGAGAAGCATCAGCCTGAAAATTGACTGCTACAAGAAAAGAAGCCTCGGAACTTCAGTTTGCAGTCCACGACGGTCAATTAATTCTTATGGTCACGCGACAGCCGCGTGAGCATTCAAGAGGTAAGGGGTCAGAGACACTCCTACTGTGACATTATTTACGTTGATACTCTTCGGCTATGAACTTGTATCATGGCCTTGACAGCCACAATGACCGACAGCCTGTTGGATCGTAAACATTACTTGAAGTTGTGCGGAAAACAACAACCTCAACCCTAAGTTTAAAAAGAACAACACACACACACACACACACACACACACACACACACACACACACAAGAAAGAAGAAAGAAAGAGTCGGGTTAGTACTGTACCTGGTTGTGCAAGTAAACAAGACGGGGACTACTTCCAGCCTAACAGCTATCGGGTCAAAGGTGAACGGCTATGAGCAGTGGCGTCCCTTGGAATAAACGGCGGTGTCCGTTCTAGTGGCAGAACTTAACTAAAAGACGGGAAGGAGGAAGGGAGGAAGGAATAAACAGCGGTGTCAGTTGCAGACGGTGAACTGGGCTAGACGAAGGATAGGAATAAGGGAGGAAGGAAGGGAGGAATGAACAGTCGTGTCAGTTGCAGAAGGTGAACAAGGCTAGACGAAGGATAGCAGTGAACAAGGCTAGACGAAAGATAAGAAGATGGGAGGAATAAAGGGAGGAATGAACAGTCGTGTCAGTTGCAGACGGTGAACTCGGCTAGACGAAGAATAGGAAGAAGGGATGAAGGAAGGGATGAATGAACAGTCGTGCAAGTTGCAGACGGAGAACAGGAATAGACGAAGGACGGGAGGGAGGAATAAACAGCAATGGACTGCTTCCAGGCTTACAGCTGTCGGGTCAAAGGTGAATGAAAGGTGAGGAAAAGGTCAGAAAAGGGTGAAACATGTGCACGTCACAAATGGTGCAAGGGAAACAAGCAACTTTAATCTGCAGCTCGGGGACGGGCCCGAGCAGTAGCGCCCCTTTGGGAACAAACTACGGAGGGCGGGGGCGAGCGCAACACACACACAGCCACAAACACCAACACACACAACAAAAAAAACAAAAACACACACACCACACAACACACAAAAAACACACAAAACACACACAAACACACAAACCAAACCCACCACCCAAAACAAAGAAACAGCACCAAAACACCACTCAAAAGCCACACAAAAAAACCACACACCCACCCCAACACACACCCCAACACAACACACACACACACACACACCCACGACACACAACACACAACACACAACACCACACCCACCACACACAAAAACCCACAACCACAAACACACACACACACACACCACACACACCACACCACAAACACCACACACACAAAAACAAACAAAAAAACCCCCAGCACACACACACAAGCACAAAATGTACCCCACACCCCCAAACCAACACACACCACACACAAAACACACACACACACACACACACAACACACACAACAACACACCCACACACACACAAACACACACACACACAAACACACAAAACACACACCCACAAACAAAAGCCACATTCCCAACACAACAAAACACAAAAACACACACACACAACACAAACACACACACAAACACACACCACACACACACACAACACACACACACACACACCACACACACACACACATACCACACACACACACACGCACACACACATAGCACCCAAACACCCCAAAAACAAACACACAAACACACACACAACACACCCCAAACACACACACACACAAACACACACACACACACAAAAAACCACACAAACCACAAGCAAAAACACAAAAAACCCAAAAACAACACAAAACACATACACATAACCACACACAAAAACACACACAAACAACACAACACACCACACACACAACAACCACACACACACACACACAACACACACACAAAACACCAACACACACACACACGCAGGCAGCCCATGCACCACGCACAACGCCCCACCGGGAAGAAAACACCGAACAGCACGAAAAACACACACACAGACACAAAACACACAAACATACCCCCCAAAACCCAAACACACTCAAACAACACACACACCCACACAACACACACACACCACAAAAACCACACACACACACACAACACCACACACCCACCACACACCACACACACACACACAAACCACAACACACACACACCACACAAAAACCAACAAACAAACACAACAAAAACCCACACACACACACCCACACACACACCACACACACACACACACACACACACACACACACACACACGACACACACACACACACACACACACCCACCCACAACACAAACACACACACACACACACACACACAACACACACACACAACACAAACACACACACACACAAACACACACACAACACACACCACCAACACACAAAAACACACACACACACACACACACCCAACCACACCACACACCCCAACAAAACCCACCCACAACACCCCACCCCCAACACAAACACAACCCACAACCACACACACACACACACACACACACACCAACACAAAAACACACAAACACAAACAACACCACACAAAAAACACACAACACACAAAAACTTAAAACAAGAAAAAAAACAGTTACCCCACAAACAAAACCACCAAAAACACAACAATAAACAAAAACCACAAACACACACCACACACACACACACAAAACCCCACACACACACACACAACACACACACACACACAAAAAACACACACAAAAAACCCCATCCTTTCCCAAAACACATACATAAAAAACAACACAACCACAGCACACACACACACAAAACACCATACACACACACACAACACCACACACACAAACACACACACACACACACACAAAAACACACAAAAACACACCACAAACACACAACACCCCACAAACAAAACACAACACACACACACCCCAAACACCCCACAAAACACACACATAACACAACACCCCACACCACCCCACAACACACACACACACACACACACACACACACCACACACACACAAACACAAAAACATGTTTCAAAACACACACAGACAGAAACCACAAACACAAACACACACACACAAAACCACAACCACACACCACACACAACACACCACCACAAAAACACACCACCACCACCCCCCCCCCCCACATCCCAAGGGAAAACCCCCAAAACGGGACAAAAAAACAAAAACCCACCCCACCACACACACACAACAACAACACACCACCCCCCCAACCCCCACACACACACACACCACACACCACACACCACACACACACACAAACACACACAAACACACACAAAACACAAAAAAAACACACACACCACACACAAAACACCCACCCACACACACACACCCACACACACACACACACAACATACCCCCACACACACACACACACACCCCACACACACACACACACACAACACACAAACCACACACCACAACAAAATACCCCAAAACATGTACCACCCCACACAAAATGACTAAAAAACCACAAACACACAACACACAAAAAACACACACACACAACACACACACACACACACCCCAACACACACACAAACACACCCCCAACACACACACAACACCACACACACAACACATCCGGCACGCACACACCACCACACACACACACACACACACACACAAAACACACACA
>JABMCL010002109.1:1602500-1604197 GCA_018857735.1 Alviniconcha marisindica | reverse complement strand
ACGTGCACAAACCTTTAAATTTAAAAATGCTTTTCATACAAACACACAACGCAGCTCAGTCCCAAATTACATAAACTCCAAAAAATTTATATCCTAAAGGTTTTAAAAACCAGGCCCCCTTTAGAAATAATAAAGATTATTTAGGGGCGCCCATGCGTAAGAGCTCCCAAAACACGTTTCCACAGGGGACAAAAGGATACGCTCTTTTTTATCACCCCACACACACACACACACCACACACACCCACACACACCACACAACACCAACACAACACACACCCCCCACACACAAACACACACAACCCACCACACAAACACCCAACAAAACACACACAAAAACCCCACACACACACACCACACACACACCACACACACACCCGCGCGCGCGCGCGCACCACGCACGAAAACGCCGCAGCACGCAAAACGAACGCACGCAGCACAGGCACGCCAAACGCACACACAAAAAAAAACCGGAAAAAACGCAAAAAGCACTAAAAATACATGTTTACGGGGGATGGGTTGGTACAAAAAGAAAAAAGAAAACGATCAGTATGCAGAAGAAAAGGGGGTGGGTTTTTTTGACTTAAAAGAAGACAGTGAAGACGAACGCCTGCCCGAAAAAGAGGAAGAGGGGTTCCGGGTCACAGGCCCGTTGTTTTGGGAAACGATCTCTTCCCCAGGATCCCCCTGCCGGGTTTGTTCTCAAACCCCACCAGCAGGGGAAATTTGATTCTGTTTTCGTTTCTGCGCCCCCGCTGCCACCCCCCCCCCCCCCCCCCCCCCCCCCCCCCTTTCCCCCCCCCCCTTTTCCCCCCGGGGTTCTCAGTGACTGGGGGAATCGTCAGTGTGGGTTTGTTAGTAAAAAAACCTTGTTTTTGATCGATTTCCGGAAGCGCCCGATCTACCCCGGGGCTGATGGCAACGACGGCGGGGTTGGGGTTTCGGGGCGTAAACTGGTGTTGGAAATGAGCTTTGTGTTTTTAGGCTTGCAAAGCAAAAATTTTTTTGACAATTTTAAAAACGCAAAACAGTTGCAGGGTGGAAGGCCATGTGGTGCCCGGAGGTGGGGGGGGGGGGGGGGGGGAAGGGGGGGGGCAGAAGGGGGGGGGGGGGGGAGGAGGGAGAAGGAAAAAAGGGGAGGGAGGGGAGGGAAGGAGACTGGGGGTGGGTGGAGGGGGGGTGTTGTGAACCCTCTGGATGCGAAACTTCAGTTTATCGAACGCAGGGTTGCAGAGGCGGCAGTTTAGGCCGTGTCGCCCACAGTACGTGCAAGAGCTCGACTGACTTCGGCTCGGCCGGAATTCCGCAACAACGAGAACCGAAAATACACAGAATAAAAACGAAAACGGGTTTGCCGAGTCAGTACAGAAAGGGTTTCAGGTAACAGAGGTTTGCGTGCGTGTGCTCGGGCGTGTGTGGTGGTGCGTGGTGTGTGGGTGTGTGTATTGTGTGTTGTGTGTGGGGTGTGTGTTGTGGGTTGGGGGTGTGTGTGGTGGTGGTGTGTGTGTGTGGTGTGTGGTGTGTGTGTGTGTTGTGTGTTGTGTGTGTGTGTGTGTGTGTGGTGTGGTGTGTGTGTGTGGTGTTGTGTGGTGTGTTTGTGTTGTGTGTGTGGTGCTTTGTGTTGTGTGTGTGTGTGACGTGGTGTGTGGTGTGTTGTGTGTGTGTGTGTTGTGGGTGTGTGTGTGTTTGTGTGTGTGT
>JABMCL010002109.1:1587500-1590000 GCA_018857735.1 Alviniconcha marisindica | reverse complement strand
GTTCGTTGACTGGGCGCGCGGAAGACCTGTTCCACACGTCACGGCCGCTTTGACCGTCTGGAACATTCACCCCACACACTGCCCACTCGGAAATTAAAGACAGTGCACGTACGGTACAGACCTTGGGAGAATTCCCGCTTCCACAGAACAGCTGATCGCCTCGGGCCTCTGCGTGGAATTGCCTCAGTAATTATCATCTGTATGTTGAGAATGCGCTGTGGTCTCCCGCTGTTGGCTCTTTGGTACGGCCCATTCGTCAGCAGCAGCCTCGGTACTGGAGGTGCGTGTGTGTGTGTGTGTGTGTGTGTGTGTGTGTGTGTGTGTGTGTGTGTGTGTGTGTGTGTGTGTGTGTGTGTGTGTGTGTGTGTGTGTGTGTGTGTGTGTGTGTGTGTTGTGTGTGTGTGTGTGTGTGTGTTGTGTGTGTTTGTGTGTGCTGGTACTTGGGGTGTGTGTTGTGTGTGTGGTCTGGGTGGTGTGTGTGTGTGTGTGTGTGTGTGTGTGTGTGTGTGTGTGTGTGTGTGTGTGTGTGTGTGTGTGTGTGTGTGTGTGTTGTGTGTGTGTGTGTGTGTTGTGTGAATGTTCTGCTGTTGAACTAAGTAAGTATTTTTTGTTAATTCTTATTATAATGCTCCGTACTGGAGGTGTGTGTGTGTGTGTGTGTGTGTGTGTGTGTGTGTGTTGTGTGTGTGTGTGTGTGTGTGTGTGTGTGTGTGTGTGTGTGTGTGTGTGTGTGTGTGTGTGTGTGTGTGTGTGTGTGTGTGTGTGTGTGTGTGTGTGTGTGTGTGTGTGTGTGTGTGTGTGTGTGTGTGTGTGTGTGTGTGTGAGTGAGTGCGTGCGTGCGTGCGCGAGTGCGTGCGCGAGTGTGTGTGTGTGTGTGTGTGTGCATATGTTATTTTCTGTTGTTAAACACATTTTTAAAGTGTATATGTCTCCGTACAGCGGTCAAGTTTCAACATTCTGAACACTCTGACATTTTTAGTGCATGCTGGGTTATTTTGGTGTTTCCATAATCCACCGAACTCTGACAAGGACCACAGGATCGTTAACGTGCGTATGTGATCGTTCTGCATGCGTATACAACACACGGGGGGAACCTCGGTTTATACTGAGTCACATCCGAAGGACTTTTGTAGAGTCTGCACAGAATTTGACTCCGGACAAATCTCAGGGCGGGCGCAAAGCCTAGCACGTAACGGTCACCCATCCATTTGGTGGCCACTCGACCGTGCTTAACTTTGGTTTTCGAGAGCGAGTGCTCTTGCACTGTGCCACCGACTCACCTTATACATACATACATACATACATGCATATGTAAGTATATATAATTTTGCAGAGCTAAAATAAACAAAAACTTGAAATATTTCCGGAAAAACATAGTCAGTCACAGCCCGTGCGTCACGTGCCTGTGGTCACTGCCTCAGTCACATTCCACATCCAACCGTTACCGCATGGGAAACCGCCGGGTGCCTCTAGCAGTATGTTGTTTATTCGGCGCCGGCGCGGGCCACGCTGTTATGTTTACATGGGTGCCAGAAATTAATTGACAGTTGGCACCAAACGGTGATAATAATTCTTGGCGCGCAAGACAGCGATCAGGTGATTGCCGGCGTACAGAAAGCCGGGTCTCACTCAGTGTGTGTTTTTTTGTGTGTGTTTTTGGTGTCGTCACGTGACGCGGCAGTCATTTCGTCAGCCCGGGCTTGCTGAAGTGAACTCACTTTTGGTAGTGATTCAGTTAGTTGACGGACAGCGCTGAGGTCGCTCCCCCCCCCTCCCCCTTCACCCCTTACCCCCTTGACCCCTCCCCCAACCCCATGTTTGATTTTGTTGTTTGAGAGAGAGAGAGAGAGAGAGAGAGAGAGAGAGAGAGAGAGAGAGAGAGAGAGAGAGAGAGAGACAGAGACGACAGACAGACAGACAGACAGACAGACAGAAAAGACAAGACAAGACAGACAGAGCAGAGACAGACAGACAGACAAAGACAGAGACAGAGACAGACAGACAGTCAGACAGACAGACCGTGGAGACAGAGACAGATAGAGAGAGAGAGACAGAGAGGGGGGAACAGAGAGAGACAGACAGAGAAAGAGACAGAGACTATAGAGACAGACAGACAGACAGACAGAGACAGAGAGACAGAGAGAGAGAAACAGAGGCAGAGAGAGAGAGAGAGAGAGAGAGAGAGAGAGAGAGAGAGAGAGAGAGAGAGAGAGAGAGAGAGAGAACTCCACCGAAGACGGCGCGGAGCTGCCCATATGGCGATGTGATAAAATAAAATAAAGTAAAAAAAGTAAAACAACAACAAAAACAGTCAAATTCGCAATTCTCTCACACTATGGAAGGCATCATCTGTCAATGTCACAGCCGCATAGGCTATACAGGGGGACCCCAACAGTGTTCAGCTCAGTGGGAAACACCAGAGCAACAACATCACCGTTTAGAGCAAGGATCCCTTCACCGCTGAAATTCATCATTGATTGAAACGTTCTTGTTGGTTCGC
>JABMCL010002109.1:1577500-1582500 GCA_018857735.1 Alviniconcha marisindica | reverse complement strand
GGGGTCGGGGGGAGAAGCTGTTTATGAGGTGTAGAAGAGGAGGGTTACACTGACAGCGTTAGAGGAGGAGGAGGAGGGGGGGGGGGGGGGGGGGTAGGATTGGGGGAGTCGGGGGGGGGGGGGGGGGGGGGGGGGGGGGGGGGGGAGGTAGATGAGAGATACTGAGAATCTTGAGCGGGGAGCGAAAGCGGCAAAACTGGAAGATAAGACAGTAAACTTAAGGCACTGATCACTGGGGGCCCCCGTGCTTCCTCAACGAGTCCCTGGCGGCGGTGCTGGCCGTGCGCCGTGGCGGCCTGTCAATCAAACGAGAAAGGGGGCGGGTTCTAACTATACCCGATTTTTCGCTTATCTTACAGTTCAACTCAACGAACCGTCTTCAGTTTTAAAACTCCTTGCACCCCTCCTCTTCCGCCCCCTCCCCTCCCCTCTCCCCCCCCCCTCTCTCTCTCTCTCTCTCTGTGCCTACCGGCTGCCCACCTCCTCCCTCACCCCGTCTCCCTACCTCTTTCTCTCTCTTTCAGTCTCTCCCTTTCAGCTCTCTCTCTCTCTCTCTCTCTCTCTCTCTCTCTCTCTCTCTCTCTCTCTCTCTCTGTGCGTGCCACTGTGGTTGCTGCAAACTTTAACCCGTTTGCTAAGAGCGACTGTAGTCAGCAGTTGGCCACAGTTCAAAGTAACAAGAGGTTCAGTGGGACGGCTCCGGGCCCCCTCCAACTCCCGAGTTCCCCGGCTTCGTCTATCCAGCGGCGAGGCTGTCGACAGCGAGCCATCACTAGTCGTCATCCGGGTGGAATTTCTCTAGTCAGTGCAGTTTGGAAGAGACACCGACTTGCCTGCGAGTCTCCGGTTTGCTGGCATCACGCTTTCTTAGTTGTACTTCTTCAGCGTTTGTCGTGACACTCTCTTTTTTCTGCTGAGTGTGTTTACTGACGACACTGTCAGGATTTCCCCATTGATGTCCACATAGTTAGAAGAAGGAAAAAAAAAAAAGAAAAAAAAAAAAATCAAAATCCAGGTTCAACGGCTTGCCCTGTTTGGCTTGATTCCTGGACTGAGTGAGTCTGAGAAACTACGTTGGGTGCCAGTTTCGTTCCGGCGGCGTTTCATCGGTCCTAGACTATCGGCGGTCTAGCACTTGTGTGTGGCAGTAACACACGTCTGGTTTGAGGTCTTTCATCAGTCTGTGCCCGTGTTCAACCGAACGTTTCCAACTCAACTGAGCCGGTCCTCCTCAGCAGTGTCAGTGTTCGTCAGTTTCGACGTGAGTAGCTTCACTGTGTGATTGCTCACCGACCGGCGGCATCGTCACTGTCATTGAACGCTACCCGGCCTTTAACAACGTCACCGTTGACTCCACACCCGGTATATTTTCCCTACATCCGCTTGCGGTGATCTTCCACCCCATCCTTCTCAGTCCCTCTAGCTTCTCTAACCTCGCCTGGCTTCACGATCCCGGCGTTTCGTCCCCACGGAGAGTCCCACGTTCTGATCGCTGATTCTCACTGAGCAGACTCCTTTTCTCCGTCTGAAGCGGATTGTTCTGCCGGCTTTCCCCATCAGTTCCCCAGACTGAGCTGCTTTTTTCCCTCCAGTAGTGGCCTTTAGATCGCTGAGCCTTTCAACCAGACCCTGTAACCAGGCCCCGCCTCTTCTCCTTTCCCCGGCGTCTATAGTACAGTAGAGGGTTGGATTAGATCGTTTGAGCAGGATGTCCGGCCGACCAGACCTCCCTCAGGGCTACCTGGGCCCGCAGAGCAAGTGGAACGAGTGGGGCATGTCCACCGTCAGCCACAACAGTCCCGAGATCCGCACGGACAGCAACAAGGTGGAGATCAAGATCAAGACCAGCAAGCCTATGAAGGTAAGGCCCGCGGGCGCTTCTCAGGTCTTCAACTAATTATTGCTTTACGTCCACAGATACCGTAAGGACTATTAAGGACTGACGAGGAGCCCAGGACGTCCACCTCGATTTTCACACAGCTCTTGAGCTCCCTGTTGCTTCACTTCCACTGACAGAGGCCACACGGACTATTAGGGACGGGATGGGCAGGAGGGCCACCTCGACTTTCACACAGCTCTTGAGCTCTGACGGGTTAGATGCTGCTTTACGTCCACAGAGACTGTAAGGACTATTAGTGACGGGAAGGGCAGGAAGACCACCTCTGCGACTCTCACATAGCTCCTGAGCTCTGGAGGCGGGTTCTTCTTCTTCTAATGCTGCCTCTGCGTCCACAGAGACCGTAAGGACTGTTAGGGACTTGGAGCCCAGGACGGCCACCTCGACTTTCACACAGTTCCTGACCTCTGATGGGTCAGGTGTTGCTTTACGTCCACAGAGACCGTCAGGACTGTTAGGGACTCGGAGCCCAGGACGGCCACCTCGACTTTCACACAGTTCCTGAGCTCTGATGGGTCAGGAGTTGCTTTACGTCCACGGAGACTGTAAGGACTATTGGTGACGGGGAGGACCACCTCGACTTTCACACAGTTCCCGAGCTCTGTTCACGGACACTGCACGTTTTGGGTTTATAACCCTTGGCATCCCATCCTTCCTTCAGAGCTCAGGGGCTGTGTGAAAGTCGAGGTGGCCGTCCTGGGCTCCCCGTCCCTAATAGTCCTTATGGTTTCTGTGGACGTAAAGCAACTCTGAACTTGACCTTGAACTTCTTCCTTCTTTTCTAATGTTTGTTAGTTTTGTTTTCGGTAACTGAAGTTAGAGAGAATCACATTTTTCGTCCTGATGTGACGGGACGTTAAAATCCAAGACCTCATTGACCTGCCTACAGGCTACTTTAAAAAGAATGATGTTAATCACATTTAACACATTGTTCTTGACCTTATTCAGTTATGTACTGACCTCCTCTCTCTCTCTCTCTCTTTCTCTCTCTCAGTCTCTGTCTCTCTCTCTCTCTGTGTCTCTCAGTCTCTCTGTCTGTCTGTCTCTGTCTCTGTCTATCTGTCTGTCTCTGTCTCTCTCTCTCCCTTGTTGCTTAGATGAATGGCCATCGCCAGAACCGACCTTCGATGCCAATGTTTTTTGTGTGCTTGTGTTGCCTTTGTTTCCGTCTGCCCATAGCTTAATCCAAGACTTCTCTCTCGATGGTCCAGCACAAAGTCCTCTTGAATCTGACTCTCGTCATCTCTCTTTCTGGTCGGCACGGCGCAAAGATCGTTTAAATCTGCCCTTAGTGTAGATCCACACCAGTCTGCCTGTCCCTGTGCCCGCAGGTCTTGCACCCAGCTAAGCCGCGTCGATTGACCGAGGAGTGCGTGCACTGTAAAACCTAGCTTTCATGTAAAACCCAACTCAGGACTTTCCTCTTGCGACAGGCCTTTTTACAGACCCTAGGCACACCATTCCTGTGACCATAGATTATGTGTATGTCTACGAGAGAGAGAGAGAGAGAGAGAGAGAGAGAGAGAGAGAGAGAGAGAGAGAGAGAGAGAGAGAGAGAGAGAGAGAGAGAGAGAGAGAGAGAAGAGAGAGAGAGAGAGAGAGAGGAGTGTGTGTGTGTGTGTGTGTGTGTGTGTGTGTGTGTGTGTGTGTGTGTGTGTGTGTGTTTCTGTGTGTGAATGGTGTGTGCTAGCTCATTGAGTTTTAGCTTTGCATAAAGAATCAACACACAAGGGAGTTAATTAGCGCTCAAAAGACGTCATACAAACGCAACAGTAACAAAGACCTGAGTCCTCTACGGTAACTCTGACCTGGCGTGCGAGTAAATACAAGGTACATAAACTCCAACAGAAGTACAGCCTCGAGTCATCCAGAGGTGGAGTTTATGTACCTTGCATTTACTTTGCTTTGCAAAGTGTAAGTGAATAGAGTAAGCGAGTAAGAGAATGTGTATTTTTGTTAAATTTTCATTTTATGTCGTAGAATGTTGTCACTATTCTTGCTTGGGCTGTTAAAATATTTGGATAGGTAGGGCGCTTACAAATTTTCATTATTATTATTATTATTATTATTAAAAAGATATGCGCTCTATAAGAGCTATCCATTATTATTGTTATCGTCGCTATCATTACCGTCTCGCGCGTGTTGGTTTGTGCAGGTGACGAGCAACCTGATCGCGTGCCCGTCAGAACAGGAGTACAAGGAGCTGGTGTTCACCCAGACCCAGGGTGACGTGGTCAGTCTCATCGTCATGCTGCCAGCCGCCGGATACTTCAAGCTGCAGATCTACGCCCTGCTCTCTTCGGACGACAGCAAGTCCCTCCCCAACGTCTACAACTACCTGATCCACAGCACCACCGCGCCCCCGAAACCTCCTCCTCCCTTCCCCAAGCAGTACGCCCAGTGGAAGGAAGGCTGCTATCTGTACGAGCCGCTCAACCTCAGCTCCCTCAACAACCTGGACACGGTCAACTTCAAGGTGCACATCCCCGGAGCCAAGGCGGTGGCGCTGACGGTGGACATGGAGTGGTTCCACCTGACTCAAGGGGCGGACGGCGTGTGGCAAGGCCAGGTCAAGGGCCTCGGGCGCTTCAAGGGCAAGGCCCAGAAAGCCTCGCTCAACGCCAACTACGGGCCCGATGAAACCAAGTTTTCTTCGCTACTCGAGTATGACCTGTAACTTCGATTAACCGTTGATGTCGTTGTTGCTGTTGTTCTTTCTTGACGCTTCAAGTGTTTTCTCGCGGGAGTCCTTCGAGCATGAGTTTGTGACGAAGACCGGGAGCTTTTTTTCTTTCGTTCTTTTTTCTTTTTTTCTTTTTTTTTTCTCTCTCTCATTTCTTTTTCGGCACGCTGTCAAGACGAGGAAGGAAAGAAACGATGTTGTGATCCGTCGACGAATTTGTGTTCAGCTGGACTTTTTGTGGTGTCGCGAAATTTTGGCAGAAGGATTGACTTGAACGACGTGCACTACGCCTGCTTTTCTTGGCTTTCACGGCATGGGAAATTCCCCACAAAGACGTAAAATGGCACAGTACGCCTCTTCCATCAGTGTGTGTCTGGCAGTTTCAACAAGTCAAGGTTGGCAAAAACGGATTGGTGGTCG
>JABMCL010002109.1:1467500-1572500 GCA_018857735.1 Alviniconcha marisindica | reverse complement strand
CGGGTGAAAAAAAAGAGTTCCGTCTCGATTCAAACGATTTTTTGTTTGTTTGAGCTGGCGTAAGCAACGTGTGCGGTCATAAAAACAAAAACAAAACAAAAACTGATATAATTCCTATTAGTGTATGCAGATTGAGAGAAAGGGGGCGTATGTGTGTATATGCGTATGTGTCATGACTTAGAATTACTGAGATATGTTCTTCGTTGTGCGACCGAACGACAGCTTTAATTTCCAGCTGGGATGAATAAAGTATATTGTTATTGTTAATCTGGGTCGTCTGTTGCATGCTTACTGATATTTGAGCACCAGCCTAAAACTGTCCGTTAGCTGAGTTTTTCCCGCGACCTATGGCGTAATCAGTTATGGCAACGGTTGGAGTAAGGAGTTTGCGTAGCGGCTTCAGTAGGGCCGACACGCGAGCCGGTTTGGCCTAGCGGTAAGGCGTTAGGCTGGTAAGCAGAGGGACCTCGGTTCGAATCCGCTTCGGCTCTGCTTTCTTTTCCAAAGTTGTGGTCTGTGGACACTGTCTTGTGACATTGTCCCTCACAATTAATGAAACATTAAAATGGCTCTCATCGCTGCCCATCTTAATGCAGGAGTCATACCGGTGGTGACAGTGTAGCGATAGGTATATAATCTCCCTCTCCCCCCCCCCCCACCTTCATACCCCTTTCTCTCCCTTCTCCCCGTCCCAATAAGCCTTATGGGTTTTTGGGAAACAAAGCACCCTTTTACAAAAGGAGGGGAGGGGGGGGGCAGAGAAGAAGGAGAGAGAGAGAGAGAGGAGGGAGAGGGGAGAGAGAGAGAGAGAGAGAGAGAGAGAGAGAGAGAGAGAGAGAAGAGACAGGAAGAGACAGAGAAAGAAGACAGACGGGACAGACAGACAGACAGACAGACAGAAGAAGGAAGGGAGGAAAGAAGGGAAGAGGGAGGGAAGCCGGAGGGGGAAAAGATGAAAGAAAAGAAAGAAGGGAGGGGAGGGGGGGGGAGGAGGTGAGAGGATGGGGATTGAGGAGGAGAAAAATAAAAAAATAAAAAAAAAGAGAGGGGGGGGGGGAGAAAAGAGAGGAGAGAGAGAGAGAAAAGAGAAGGGGAAGAGAAGAGGGAAAAAAGAAGGAAGGAAAAAGGACAGACAGACAGAAAAGAAAAGACAGAAGAAAACAGAAGAAGAAGACAGGAGAGGGGGAAAAGAGGAGGAGAGAGAGAGAGGAGAGAGGGGGAAGAGAGAGAGAGAAAAAAAAAAATTTTAAAAAAACAGACGACAGACAGACAAGACAGAAGAAGAAGGAAGAAGAAGAGAGAGAGAGAAGAGAGAGAGGAGAGAGAGAGAGAGAGGAGAAAACAAAAGGACAGACAGACAGACAGACAGCAGAAGACAGACGGGACAGGGGGGGGAGGAGGGGGGGGGGGAGAGAGAAGGGAGGAGGGAGGGAGGAAAGACAGGGACAGGGGGAGGAGGCATAGAGAGGGAGAAGAACAGATGAGAGAGAAAAGTTGAACGAGAGACAGGAAGGAGGGGGGGAGGAGGAAGTGAGGGAGGGGAGTAGGGGAGAGAGAGAGGAGAGGGAGATGACACGCAGAGAGGAAAGAGAGGAGAGATAACGAGAGGGGGGGGGGGGAAAAAGAAGAGAGAGAGAGAGAGAGAGAGAGAGAGAGAGAGAGAGAGAGAGAGAGAGAGAGAGAGAGAGAGAGAGGACAGACAGACAACAGACAGACAGACAGACAGACAGACAGACAGACAGACAGACAGGGGGTGGGGAGGAGGGGGGGGGCAGAGGAAGACGAGAAGACAGACAGACAGACAGACAGGAGGGAGTGGAGGAAAGACGGGTACAGACGAGAGAGGAGAGACACAGAGAGCGGGAAGATAAAGATGAAAGAAAGAGTGACGAGAGACAGGAGAGGGGGGAGGGGGAGGGAGAGTGTGGGGATTGAGAGAGGAGAGAGATGAAGAGAGGGAGAGATGGAGGACAGCAGAGAGGAAGAGAGAGAGGAGGGAGGGGGCAGAAAGAGAGAGCTGTGTGTGTGTGATGGGGGGGTGGGGGCAAGAGGGGGGTGACAGAGGGAGAGGTGAAAGAGACGGGAGGGGTGGGGGGGAAAGAGAGAGAGCTAGAGAGGGGAGAGAGAGAGACCAGAGAGAGGAGAGACAGAGAGAGAGAGAGAGAGAGGGGAGAGAGAAGAGAGAGAGGAGAGAGAGAGAGAGAGAGAGAGACAGACAGACAGACAGACAGACAGACAGACAGACAATGACAATGACAATTCTTTAATGATTTCAGGCCATCTGCCCAGTCTCATAGGGGTAACAATAGTTATCAATATGTGTACATTTTCACATTTTGTATTACAGTCGTGTTGCGCCTGGGGTCGCACGCGCCCTCACACACACGCACGCACACACACACACACACACACACACACACACACACACACCACCGCACATACACAAACACTCAAACACACACACACACACACACACACACACACACACACACACACACACACACACACAAACACACACACACACACACACACACACACACACACACACACACACACACACCACGCGCGCGCGCGCACACACACACACACACATTCTCTCTCTCTCTCTCTCTCGACAGAGAGAGAGAGAGAGAGAGAGAGAGAGAGAGAGAGAGAGAGAGAGAGAGAGAGAGAGAGAGAGAGAGAGAGAGAGAAGAGAGAGAGAGAGAAACGAGGGAGGCGGGTCTGTCTATTTGTAGCTGATCCACAGCTGTAGCTAGCGGAATCCCGGGGTTAAACAGGCTTCACTCCAAAGAACCGGGGTGCATGCATTTTTATGAGAGTGGCGGGGACCACCAAAGAAACCCGGCCTTTCAACTTCCAGCCTAATTAGCCTCGGCGCGTGTTCGTCCCTACGGTTCGTCCCTACGGCCTCTTCACTGAGGATTCGTCCCAAGCATAGAGCTGCCAGTAACCCGCTCAGTCTATGTCCCAAGCATAGAGCTGCCAGTAACCCGCTCAGTCTATGTCCCAAGCATAGAGCTGCCAGAAACCCGCTCTATGTCCCAAGCATAGAGCTGCCAGTAACCCGCTCAGTCTATGTCCCAAGCATAGAGCTGCCAGAAACCCGCTCTATGTCCCAAGCATTGAGCTGCCAGTAACCCGCTCAGTCTATGTCCCAAGCATAGAGCTGCCAGTAACCCGCTCTATGTCCCAAGCATAGAGCTGCCAGAAACCCGCTCTATGTCCCAAGCATAGAGCTGTCAGTAACCCGCTCTATGTGCCAAGCAATCACCCCCTCACATCATGACCCAGAAACTCTTTGAACAAACTATACACACACAAAATGTAACGGTGCACCTGTACCTCCAGATGGGTGGCGGTGGTGGTGTGTGTGTGTGTGTGTGTGTGCGTGGTGGGGGGGGGGGGGGGAGGAGAGAAGGAGGGAAGAGGAGGACCGGGGGTCCAGACTCCCCTGCTAGTTTTATGGTCCGTATGCGTTTCAGACCGCTTCTCAGTATTTAGAGCACAGGTGTTTGGAACACAACTCGATCCACTCGGGCCGAGAGATTACAAATAACTGAATACATCAATAATAAGAATATTAAGATTAAAAAAATAAAATAAAATAACAACAGCAAATATCAATCAACATGTATGTTGCTCCTTTGGAGTGAGTTTCTGCTTCTCATTAGAGTAGTGTTGTTGTTGTTTTTGTGTGTTTTGTTTTCAGTTCACGGGTCGGATGGGAGTGTACTTCAAATACCTGTGATGAAGAGTACGCTAATGTACACACACGCATGCGCGCACACACACACACACACACACACACACACAAAGCCAAATCAGGAAACGTAAAAAGGCCATTGTCTCCCCCCTCCCCACCCCTCCCCAAAAGCAGTGCTATAATACGTATACTGTCACGTGAACTCCATGCTGGTTCCGCGGGTCACTATTGAAAAAACGACTCTGATTAAAAAGAAGCATCCAGACAGCGAGCAGTTTGTTACGGTAACCGCAACAAATATCGTAAAACTTTACGGTTTGAGAAACTGAAAATTTCATAGCCCTGCAGCTGCCAAGAAGACTCAGCAATCAGTCTGTTGTTGTTTTTTTGTTTGTTTTTTTCCTTATTACTCACAGTTTTCATCTTCAAACAGCCGGCCTGTCAATAATGCTAAAGAGAAGACGGCGAAAAAAAGAAAAAAGACAACAACAAAAAGAGACAAGGCCGTCAAGAGAAAAAAGTGCATGCATGTTTTATTCACATTTTCAAAACACTGACCCGGGCAAGACTTCTAACAACGATCAGCATCAAACCATAAACAGCAAATTGCCAGTCAACAGAAAATAACCATTATTTGTACATCGGTACCCAGAACACAAAATAATTGATGTTAGAACAAAAATGTGCATGGACAAATCAAACTCCCTTCTCCTAGAAACTTGAAAGAAGTGGAGGGAGGGAGGGAGGGAGGGAGGGAGAGGAGAGAGAGAGAGAGAGAGAGAGAGAGAGAGAGAGAGAGAGAGAGAGAGAGAGAGAGAGAGAGAGAGAGAGAGAGAGAGCAAAACAAAGGAGCTTTTGTGGTGTGTCGTTCTGCAGTTTAAAGTGCATGTTGTAAAAAATATTTTTTTCCCCCTTCAGTTTTGCTTTCACGGTTATCTTTTTATTTAAATTTTTTTTTTTTTTTTTTTCCGGCTCAGAGCTTCACTGGGATGGAAAGGGGGGGGGGGGGAGATTTGCGTTTGCAACCGTTTTCCTCCAATGCAGTCATCTCCAACACTTACAAAAATGCCTTCCATCCTCAGTGCAAAAGAAGTTGCCATCAACCACATACTCTTTCTAACTGACAGCTGCATTGATATGAGATTCAAACTTTGTCAAAATGAGAATATTTGAAAAATATCTGCAGCGTTCTTATGACATGAAATAAATCTACACCGAGAGTTCCATGTGTGTGGCACCAAAATCAAGCTGTACAGAGGAACTCCTTATCTGAGAAGTCCCTGGATGAAATATTGCTTTGGGCAAGGTGACTCAAATATCCTTTGGACACACTTCCTTGGAGTTGCTTGTTCTTTTTAAAACAACCTTCTCTCAAAAGAAGTACTTGTGATAGTCTCAGATGCTGCGTTTTAAGGGAGATCCACAGCACACATATAATTATGCATCCTTGTCAAACACCTAACATGTTAAAACACAATGCTTACTTCAGCAGTACTTACAAGCACCCTACACATTCATGACATGTACAGAAGAACAATACTGACATCTAAATAGCCTCCAAGAGGGGATTACACAGTGAAAGGAATAGATACAACAGTAGCAACAGGAAATGCTCAGTTGACTCACATTCCACACAGGATGTACAACTCTAAGGCAAATTTCTCTACTCGGAGACAATAAAGTTGTATTGTATTGGATTACCTTTGGATTCCCCTGTGACAGTGAAGATGGGCCTGGGTCTTCAATACCAGTGTCAAAAGGTAAAACCCAGTGGTTATAATCATTATGCAAAGCTTGAAAAACCCTGCTGAAATAGTGTATGAGAAAACCAGCGACATCTGCTTAAAGCTGAGAGTAAAGAGTGTTTGAAAATCACCAACTTTACTGCTATTTCAGTCCAGAAATGTATCAAGTACACAACCCTCAGTCACCGGAAGTGTGTGTCTTGTGACATTGTCTCTGTGGATGATAATCATACAAAGTTTGGAGTTGACTGAATCACTCTCAATATGAATTTTAAGTATGACGTTTCAAATGCTGCTGTGATTTTGAAAGAAGCTATCACTATGCAAAGTTTGAAAACTTAATTTTCAGGGGTCTAACAAAAAGAAGAGAGGGGGGAAAGAGAAAAATATATATATTATACTTTTTTGGCCAAAAGTACAAAACATCAATTATCTGCATTAAATAAATGCTTGGGTCACTCAAAACTAAATACAAGATCTTGTGAATCATACCCAACACACACACACACACACACACACACACACACACACACAAACACACACTACTAACACCAAAAAACAACAACATTGGATCATAACTGCCTGAGAAAATATCATGCTCTGATTTCGACACTTCCAACACATCTGTGACCGTAAAAATAAGTCACAGTCATGGGAAACACATACGGATGGGTAAAGCGCAACAGAACTTATCTTCATGCAAAGTTTGCAAGACCTAACTATGGGGAAAATGCTGTAGCAACTGGTAATTGTCTGTCGGCTGGGCCAACTAACAGTAACACCAATCATTGCAAAGACTCACGTTTTTCATGAAAACAGAATTGCCATTTTTTCCACAGTTACAGTACAACAGTTAATTATAAAAGAAGACAAAGGAACCAAAAAATACATCCGCATGAAACCAAGAAACCAAGCATCAGATCAAGAAAACCACAATACTTAAAATAACATGATCCTTAAACTGAAAGGAAACTTCTGCTGCATATTTAATTTAAAAAAATTACAAAACCAGCATTACACCATGTTGGTACAGGTTCACAACATGTTAAAACGAAATGTAAAACTACCCCTGTTTTTAAAAAAATGAGATAGACAACAACAACAAAAAAAGACTCCATAAAAGTCTCGTTTAACTCACTCAGAGGGTGGTTTGCTATGCAATGCAAATTGCTGGCACAAGCAAGCAAGCACGTAGGCAAATTGCGTTACTCTGAAGCCCTTTAGCTTAACGACACACTGTGGTGAAGAAGAAGATGCTGGCACATCTCAGCTGCAGCAGCAGGTTGCCTGTCTGTGCCGCTACGCCTGAAACGTGCATCAAGTAGCTGAACGCAGCATTTTCTTCGACATAAGAAGCATGCCTAATAACCGACTAAAACACTGCCCGCTGTCAACAGAATGCAGTCATGTCATACTGCTCTAGACACGGATACAAACAAGCCCCGAAACATTAATCATGTTGACACTGGGTTGGAAACAATTCAAGTACAAAACACATAGCCTTTTTTGGCTGACAAGTCTATCATGTACCTAAATTAATGGTGATGGGTGGAGGGGGAAGAAGAAAGGAGAAAATCTAATTCTTTAGGTTGCTGAACAATTACAATCGCACACACATTTTTGTGTGTTTGGGGGGGGGGGTACAAAGAAAAACTGTGTAGGTCTGCACAAGTACATATATCTTGTTTATAAATTTATAAGGTATACGTACATATTTTTGCTACAGCTGACTTTTCGCCGTCCAGCACAAGTCTCTTATGTTCAAATGCAACAGGCATTTTAACCATAGAAAGCCACTGCATTGTAAAATCAGATGCCGTTCAGATTTGTCGCCCTGATTTGTCGTACTGGTTGACTGGGCGTAAAAAAACCAAGTTACTCAGTTTTGATTAATTTCCTTCTTGCCGTTATGGACTAGGCAAGACAACGACAACAAAAATAATGACTAGCGGGTTCACAGGTATAGAAGAGATTCGCCAATGTGGCACTGAAGGATAAAAGTACTTGCGCCTTTGTACAGTAGCCGCAGATAGCAAGGTGGCGCATTGCACGTTAAGTACAGCTCGCTGGCTGTGGGTGTCATGGGTCAGGGCCCTAGGGAGTCACGAAAGCGAGCTTAATGACTGGCATAGCAAGCGCGTCCATAACTCTGGTGATTCCCACAATTATCAAAAAATGCTGGACAAAATACAACTGGGTCAACAACTGTCTGCACGATTCTCATTACTGTGAGGAAGCGAGCTGTGGACGTCAGATTCTGAAATATATCAGTGTTGATGGAAATTCACAAATCTGTTAGGCCAGGTCGTTTGCTGGTGTGTCGTTGTGCATCCAATCCTGCTAACCTTCCCTCGTGAAACTCTGTTTCTAAATTCAAAATAAAAATCAATAAAAATCTGAAACAACACAGGTCAACCACAAAAGAGAAGTTATTTTGCTTCTCATCTCATTTTTCATCGTTTTTAACCTTTTAACTGTCGTTTAAGTGTCATTTTGTAGCTTGACAAAGGAGATTACCCTGAAAATTTGCAGACTGTGTGTTTGTGTCCTAATAAGTAAGCATTCTTTTGAACTTTTTATGTGTCTGGATCAAATTCGATATAAAAATCAATGAAGCATACGGCTAATCATATGATAGAATTTAGACTCCAAATCAAATTAACAACCCTGTGGCGAAGTTTTGGGCTGCTGTGGAGGCAGGGACCATTAACTCTGGTTTGCTTTGTGCTTCTTCTGCAAGTGTTGCTTTACATCCACAGAGATTGTAAGGACTATTACAGTATTAGGGACGGGGAGCCAAGGATGGCCACCTTGACTTTCTCACAGCTCCTGAGTTCTGACGCTCCCCTCCCTTCTTCTTCAAATGTTTCTTTCTACCACAGAGACCATAAGGACTATTAGGGACGGGGAGCCAAGGATGTACACCTTGACTTTCGCACAGCTTTTAAGCTGACCATTTCCATTTGCCTAAGTGGGTCACAATCAACCTTAATGTGAACAGTCCACAACTGAAAGCATCCAAGCCCATGCCATGACCTTTTTTTGTGTGTGTGTGTGTGTGTGTGTGTGTGTGTGTGTGTGTGTGTGTGGTGTCCATTGTACCAGCATATTAAACTACATATACATCTGTAGCAAAAGATACATGCTGACACAATGCAATGTCTTGTGCAAGGTCTGAAAATATTCACTGCAAAGAAGTGGTATGCATAAAATATTGCACAGAGACCAATCAAATAGTTGGTCGATAAAATTCGGTTGAAAATGATTAAAACAGCATAGGAAATGAACATAATATGATATAAAAAAGATTAGTTTGAATAAAAAAAATACATTAAAAAACAACAACTGTGGATTCTAGGAAGCTTTACCAACAAAATATATGGGATGAAGGGGGTGAGGTGGGGGGTGGGGGGTGGGGTGTTCAGGTGTTCACTGTTTCCAAACACAAACCACAACAGCAACAAAATGGAGTCCCCCAAACCCACAAAACATACAAACAATATACGAAATATACACATTATACCCTAAGTCTCAAGTGCACACTCTCACCAAATCTATGCTAAGAAAGAAAAGCATTTGCTAATAACGAATCAACTACTTCCGTCAGCACAACTCTGTGACAGAACGTGTGCCACTAGCTCTGCCCCTGTTACAATTGTTGCAAGGCTGTGTCGCTGTAACCCACAGTATACTGGAATGACTGTGCAGGTCATTACATGCGAACAACTTGGCAAGTGTGCCATGGCCAAAGAACAGCTCATGTTATTCCTGTCAGACTGAAACAGTCACAGTAATAGTGCCTAGTACACAGTAAAGTCATTACATGTGAACAACTTGGCATGTGTGCCATGGCCAAAGAACAGCTCATGTTATTCCTGTCAGACTGAAACAGTCACAGTAATAGTGCCTAGTACACAGTAAAGTCATTACATGTGAACAACCTGGCAAGTATGCCATGGCCAAAGAACAGCTGACGTTATTCCTGTCAGACTGAAACAGTCACAGTAATACTAATAGTGCCTAGTACACAGTAAAGTCGTTACATGTGAACAACCTGGCAAGTATGCCATGGCCAAAGAGCAGCTGAAGTTATTCCTGTTAGACTGAAACAGTCACAGTAATACTAATAGTGCCTAGTACACAGTAAAGTCGTTACATGTGAACAACCTGGCAAGTATGCCATGGCCAAAGAGCAGCTGAAGTTATTCCTGTCAGACTTCATGAAACAGTCACAGTAATAGTGCCTAGTACACAGTAAAGTCATTACATGTGAAAAACTTGGCAAGTATGCCATGGCCAAAGAACAGCTCATGTTATGCCTGTCAGATTGAAACAGTCACGGTAATACACGGCAAAGTCATTACCCGTGAACAACTTGGCAAATATGTCATGACCAAAGAACAGACCATGTTATTCCTGTCAGACTGAAACAGTCACGGTAATACACAGCAAAGTCATTACCCGTGAACAACTTGGTAAGTATACGCCGTGTTATTTCTGTCAGATTGAAACAGTCACGGTAATACACAGCAAAGTCATTACCCGTGAACAACTTGGTAAGTACACGCCGTGTTATTTCTGTCAGATTGAAACAGTCACGGTAATACACAGCAAAGTCATTACCCGTGAACAACTTGGTAAGTACACGCCGTGTTATTTCTGTCAGATTGAAACAGTCACGGTAATACACGGCAAACTGGCATGAGTAACAGACTGTGGAACAAGTCATTACATGTCAACAACTTGGGAAGTCTGTTATGGCCAAAGGAACATGAATGTCTCAGCTTGTTTGTTGAGGCAACAGATGGTGGAACAACTGTTGTAAATGGAACACATGTCGCTATGAACATTTGCCATGACATAAGACACCTTTGCCACAAGCGTGGCAACATGTCATTTACCTCTTAATACAATGATACAAAAAGCAAGTCCAATTAAAACAATAGCAGCAACAAAACACGCAACCAACCCAAATTCCTTCTAACTTCAACCTCCCTCAACATTTCCCGAACCACATACCTCCCCAGAAATCCCCACAAAATCAACAATTAAAAAAAGGTGTGACATCATAATCATCGTACAAATGTAACACCAAGGAGAACATATTGGATCCACGTACCATTACAAGATAATTTAAGTAGTAAATGGGTCTGCAGACCGGAAACATTTCCTGAGTGACTACAAAACAAAGCACCAATGCATAGGCACCCATCGGCATGGGCTATACGTTACCTCCACACTCACCTCCTGCTCGTGTGATGGTGCATCATAAAATATACCAACCACGGTTTGGTGCCTGTGCACTACTGCTTTGCCTCATCACCCTGGAAAAGCTAAGCATCTGCAGACAGCTCAACATGGTCACAGTGACAAACTGTGCTCGGCGGTCACATGGTCAAGTCATTTGAAAAGAACATCACCGCTAATACAGCAATTCTCTGACCTGAGAATCTAGGCTATCAGAGCAAAAAGCAACAGGAAATAACTGTTTGGTGAAAACCCTTCACACATATTACTATCACAGATGATTTGCAAAAAATAAAAACATGTATGTTGCAGTCGATGAGGTGAAGGGAGCTAAGGCTGGAACTAATACTGATTTTCCAAGCTACACAGCACTACATCAGGCAGCAAGCTATGCAAAGTGACCAGGACCCACAGTTTGAACGTATTGTACATTTCAGCTCACGCCATTACAACTCGTAATCAAACAAGGTTGAACAAAAAGACACCAAGACTGTGTCCACTTCATTCACTGCGGAGAGCAAAGTTGAAAGGCTTTACAGATGGTGAAACATTTAAAAGGGGTACTATCACTGCCAGTCCTCATGCAGAATCATTTCAGTGGCGGGTGGGGGGGGGGGAAGGGCAGTTTAGTGTCTGGTGGACAAAGTAATGATCACAAGTGGCTTGCATGTGGGATGATCTGAAGTGTTGGGGAGACTGAGACACTTACACTTGCCGGCACAACGTCGAGGGCATCACACCATCAATCGCCCAGAGGAGAAAGGCTTAGAAAGAGGAGGCACTGAACAAATCTTTCTTGAAAGGATGAGAAAGGGCCACCACATCAATCAGACCTACACTGCAATGGTTTCAAAGGCAACACTGGGGAAACTTCTGAGGGACGGGACAAAGTACATAAGGGCTTAACTATCTGTTGGACAAAATGCATAAGGATTAACTATCTGTGAGGCAAAGTGCATAAGGATTTAACTATTTCTGCGACAAAGTGCATAAGGGCTTAACTATCTGTAAAGACGGGCTTGACTATCTAAGGGACAAAATGCATATGGGTTTAACTATCCATGGGACAAAGTGCACAAGGGCTTAAATATCTGTAAAGAAGGGCTTGACTATCTATGGGACAAAATGCATATGGGTTTAACTATCCATGGGACAAAGTGCATAAGGGCCTAACTGTATGAGAGATGAAGTTCATAAGCGCTTAACTGTATGTGAGGCAAAGTGCGCAAGTGCTTAACTATCTGTGGGACAAAGTACATAAGGGCATAACTGTGGGACAAAGGGCATAAGGGCTTAACTGTGGGACAAAGTGCATAAGGAGTTAATTGTATGTGAGGCGACGTGCATAAGCGCTGAATTATATGTGAGGCAAAGTGTGTAAGTGCTTAACTGTATGTGAGGCGACGTGCATAAGCGCTTAATTATATGTGAGGCAAAGTGTGTAAGTGCTTAACTATCTGTGGGACAAAGTACTTACGGGCATAACTCTGGGACAAAGCGCATAAGGGCTTAACTGTGGGACAAAGTGCATAAGGGGTTAACTACCTGTGGGACAAAGTGCATCAGGCTTGACTATCTTGGAGGCACAGTGCATAAGGGCTTTCCCCATCTGCCACATATTGTACTGTCAGATGTAAGCTCCCCCCCCCCACCTCCTGGGATTCCACCCCCCCACCCACACCAGTGCCTCTTGGCAGATGACCTGGAGTTAAATAAATCCAATGAATGAACAGTTTGCTTACAGATGACCATACATGCACACTGTAGAAACAGAGAAAACAGCAAATCGGAAAAGATGACAAAAATCTGGCAATCATTCCTTCAACCTGTGGCGAACAATTTTTATCTGGCTAATTTGGATTACCTCCCCTCATGGGATCCTATTCCTCCTCTGGATTTACAAAGATAAAGAGAATGCCACGTATACAGTGTCATTACTGGAGATTTTGGAAATACAGATACTGCCTGCCATGACTGGAGACTGACAGTTCGGGCAATGCCACCCAGACAGTGTCATTATTGGAGGTTTATGAAGTGTAAATAATGTCCGTCGTTACTGAAGCGTCAAGGACGGGACGACGTCATGTAACCAGTGTCATTATTGAAGGTTTATGAGTAAGTAAGTTGGTGTTTTACGCCTTGAAGGTTTATGAAGTATAAATAATGTCCATTGTTACTAAAGAGTCAAGGACAGGACAACGTCATGTAGCCAGTGTCATTATTGGAGGTTTATGAAGTATATGTCATTATTGGAGGTTTATGAAGAATAAGTACTGTCTGTCATTACTGGAGAGTCAAAGACAGGACAGTGTCATGTAGCCAGTGTCATTAATGGAGATGTGCAAGGACACTGAAATGTAGATAGTATCTGTTGTGACGAAGATTCATAGACAGGACAGTACCATGCAGACAGTGTCATTATTGGTCAGTGCTGGAAATCTGCAAGGACAATGCAATACAGATAGTATCTATTGTTTCTGGAGATTCCTAGACAGGACAATGCCAAGTAGACTGCGTTGTTATTGGATATTTGCAAATACAACTAAATTTAGACAGTGTATCTGTTGTTTCTGAAGATTCCTAGACAGGACAATGCCAAGCAGACAGTGTTGTTATTGGAGATTTGCAAATACAACTAAATTTAGACAGTGTATCTATTGTTTCTGGAGATTCCTAGACAGGACAATGCCAAGTAGACTGCGTTGTTATTGGATATTTGCAAATACAACTAAATTTAGACAGTGTATCTGTTGTTTCTGAAGATTCCTAGACAGGACCAAGCCAAGCAGACAGCGTTGTTATTGGAGATTTGCAAATACAACTAAATTTAGACAGTGTATCTGTTGTTTCTGAAGATTCCTAGACAGGACAATGCCAAGTAGATAGCGTTGTTATTGGAGATTTGCAAATACAACTAAATTTAGACAGTGTATCTGTTGTTTCTGAAGATTCCTAGACAGGACAATGCCAAGTAGATAGCGTTGTTATTGGATATTTGCAAATACAACTAAATTTAGACAGTAAATTTAGACAGTGTATCTGTTGTTACTGAAGATTCATAGACTGGACACTGCCATGTAGACAGCATTGTTATTGGATATTTGCAAATACAACTAAATTTAGACAGTGTATCTGTTGTTACTGAAGATTCATAGACTGGACACTGCCATGTAAATATCGTTGTTATTGGATATTTGCAAATACAACTAAATTTAGACAGTGTATCTGTTGTTACTGAAGATTCATAGACTGGACACTGCCATGTAGACAGGGTTGTTATGGGAGATTTGCAAATACGACTAAATTTAGACAGTGTATCTGTTGTTACTGAAGATTATATATATATATATATATATACACTCAGAGAGTGTCATTTTCGAAGATTTACAAAGGCTGGACAATGCCACACTGAGCGTGTTATTATGAAGATTCTCAGGGAAGACAGTGCCATGCGGAAAGCACCATTGTTGAAAATGTACACCTACAGGACAATGCCATACACAGACAGTGTTACTGTTACTGAAGACTTACCAAGACAGGACAGTGGACAGTGTCATTACTGAGGATTTACGAAGCAAGCGCAATGCCACAAATACCATGCAATTACTGAAGATTCACAAAGATCGGACAACAGCAGTATGTTACAGATGATCAAAAAGACAGAAGCGAAAGGGGCACACACTTTGATGAAACTGCAACTGAAATGGTAAAAAGTCAAGACAAGTTGACAATCATGAAGAAGACTCTAAAACAGGGAATCAGAAAGGAAAGAAATAACACAACCTGACAACCATGAAGAAGACTAAAAGAAGGAATCAAAAAGGAAAGAAATAACACAAGCTGACAACCATGAGGAACATTCTAAAAGAAGGAATCAAAAAGGAAAGAAATAACACAAGCTGACAACCATGAAGAAGACTCTAAAAGAAGGAATCAAAAAGGAAAGAAATAACACAAGTTGACAACCATGAAGAAGACTCTAAAAGGATTCAAAAAGGAAAGAAATAATCATATTTTTCAAGACGCCACTACCTCCTACCAGACTTGCATGCTAAACAGGAACTGACATACTGTCTTGTTAACTCCAGTAGGCAACAGAGTCACTTCCAGACCCCCCCCCCCCCCCCCCTCCCCAAAATAAAACACACAAACAATGCATTTTTGCGCTTGTTCTTCTCTGGCATCGTTTCTCTCTGTGATGACATCTCAGACTCTGTTCTGCTCATGCTGCTTGGACCAGTTTAAACCAAGCCTGGCCCAGTTGCTTGAAAACTGGGAGAAAAAGCATTGGTTTCTGGCTTAACAAGATCAGAACGTCAAAAAATATGCATCTAGTCTCTAGTCTGTACCAAATGACCACCTCACCATCAACAGTGATGACAAAGCTTGTGACCTCTTCATATCAAACCTTCAGCTACATAAACAAGATGAAGGAATCGATCAGATTCGCTAGGCGTCCGTCAATACCAATGGTCCGTTCTGCGCAGTGTACTAAAATGCACACCACTAAAATGCTGGCAGAGCTTGGACATTCTGCCACGTTCAGGTCCACAGTGTTCACTGCGAGTTCACACACGACGGCTGTCCACGGGGATGTTTGATTTTCGCAGAGCAGCGATGGGGCTGTGGCGGCGTCAGCTGGTCTCTGCGCGGGGCTTCTGCGCCTGTGATGGCGCGCCATCCCCTGATGCTGAAGTCAGTTGCCCGTGGCAACTGTTACACACAAGTACTGTTTCCTTTGAGGCGGCTGGTGCTGTGACACAAAACACGAACCATGCAGTTACTAAAATCCGGCTTCAGGACAAATCAGAAAACCAGGCATACATACCAACACTGTCCGTCACACCTCTATCAGTCTGTATGGTATGTATACATGTGTGTGTGTGTGTGTGCGCAGGTGTGCATGTGTGCACATGTGTGTGTGTGTGTGCAGGTGTGCACATGTGTGTGTGTGTGCAGGTGTGCATGTGTGTGCGCACACACACACACACACACACATGTATACATACCATACAGACTGATAGAGGTGTGATGGATGGATGTACGTGTGAGCATGCATGTGTGTGAGCATGCATGTGTGCATGCATGCATGGGTGTGCATGCATGTGCGAGTGCATGTAATGTGTGTTTCAAATAGTTATGTTTGAACCCATGTACACGTGTATATTATTTGTTAGTTGTATGTTAAACTGATACAAGCTTTATCTCGACACACATTATGTTTTCTATTATTTTTGTATTGTTCCTTAGTAAATGACCATACTAATAACAAATCAAACAATCAGATCAAAAGTAAACATGAAGCAGCTAATGAAATTAGGTGAGCACGTCAATGTATAAGAGTGTTTTTATTTGCATGCAATTTCTTTCAAAGGTAATGTGAAACAACTCACATGTTGCCTTGTTTTTCTAGTTCATTGCCATTTCTTTCAGAAGAAATATGCAACTACTTTAACTTACAAGTTACATGTTGCTTTTTTTCATTTTTAAATTCACTGCAATTTCTTTCAGACATAATAAGCAACAATTCCCATGTTGGCTTGTTTTTTAATTCAGTTTCGCCCTGATATAACAGCAATGGTTGACTGGGCGTAAAACACCAAGTTACTTACTAACTTTTGAATTCAGTGCTGCAATTTCTTTCAGAAGTAATACAAAACCACTCACATGTTGCTTTGTTTTTAAATTCCATGCAATTTCTTTCAGAAATAATATGCAACCACTCATATGTTGCTTTTTTTTATTTTAAATAATTCATAGCATTTTTTCTTTTAGAAGTAATATGCAACAACTCACATGTTGTTTTTTGTTTTCAATTCACTGCCATTCATTCAGTAGTATCATAAATATGCAGTTACTCACATGTTGCTCCAAAGACAGAGCGTGGCACTTTCTGGTTGCAACACTTGTGACAGAAACTGTTTCCGCAGTGACGACAGTAGTGCTGAAACACAACACTGGCTCATCATTTTACACTAAAAAGATGATAAAGATCTGGTAAAACAGCCATAGAAACAGCACTACTGAAACAAGGATTATTTTTTTAATCCTACATCATTTCAAATTAACTTTATCTCAGAATCCGAGCTGACTGATCAATGTGCCTTTTGCATCTGTGCTCTTCTTGGTGAGTCATCACAAAACACAAAACATGACGGTGTCCAGAGATAGTAAACATGGTACTTAATGTCCACAGAAACCGTAAGGCTAATTAGGGATGGGAGGAAAGGGGGGGAGGGGGTATGGAGGTGGGGGAAGAGGGAGATTATATACCTATCGCTACACTGTCACCACCAGAATGATTCCTGCATTAAGATGGGCAGCAATGAGAGCCATTTTAATGTTTCAGCAGGAAGTGATGGACACAGTCACAAGACAGTGTCCACAAACCACAACCTTTTTGAAGAGAAAGGAGAGCCGAAGTGGTATCGAACCGAGGTCCTTCTGCTTACCAGCCTAATGCCTTACCGCTAGGCCAAACTGGCTCACCGTGTCCAGAGATGACACAAAATCTTGTTTTATAGCATCAACAAGTGACTAAACCACATACTTCTAGAGGGATATTCCATACCTTCTTGAAGAATCAAAATTTTAATAATCTAAAAGCTTTCTGATGGATTGTTTAAAAACACAAAAGCTTGTTTAAATTTAAATGCGAGAGAAAAAAGGTTATTTTTTATCATAAACAAATCCTGAATTGAATTTATGAAGATGTTTTGTCCCGTGTTATGTTATTCTGTGCACAATTATTATTAGACACCAGTGATACCTCTTACACGATGTATCCACACCACAGTCTTTATCTTGGTTTGCTGCTTTCTTCTCTTCTAGCAGACAGATTCATTCAAGATTCAAATTGTTTAATTGACTTGAGCGAGTGCTCATATCAACATACACAACACGGGACACAAAAATAATGTACACATAAGCTGGAAATACATTAATTCCCAGTCCCACAAAACCACTCGTCTGTGCATCCACGTAACAGGTCACAAAACTGCATCAGTTGAGGGCTGAGGGGGATGGAGGGATGGGGGTGGGGGGGTAAGGAAGGGACGGTGGGCAGGGGCAGATGGGCATCTAGCAGACAGATGAAATGAATAAAAAGCTTGAAATCAAGTGCTTACTCCTACTCACCCTTCTTTTCAGTATTGAGGAAAATGATACCCGACAACCGTAACAGTTTTCTGAAACAAAGGAGCATGTTTTTCAACGGTTGATCAATTGTACAATAAAACATTCAATACATTACTTCCTAACTGTATCAAGACCCTTTTATTTTACTTCCTCTTCTTTCCCTTCCCACATTTGCCCTCAAAATAAAAAATAAAAAGATAAATGCTTCAAACTGTTAATGTTATGAAATAAATGCACTGTACAGCAAGTAACTGAAAAAGAAAAAAATTCCTCAGCAACATCTGCTCTCAAAAAGCTTTGCCCTGAATACAGATTATTGAAGCAGGTCACTACACTCCACCAAAAGTACAACCTCTCAATACCTTTATGAAATAAAGACACTGTACATCAAGTAACTGAAAAATGTTTCCTTGACAACATCTGCTCTCAAGCAGCTTTGCCCTGAACACAGATTATTGAAGCAGGTCACTACACTCCACCAAAAAGTATAACATTGAAATGTACTTTTGAGGATGTCCCTTTGGTGGAGTTTTTGTCTCTTGCATGCCAGGTAAGAGTTACAGCAGGCAATTAAAGTTTTCAGTTGTTGCATTCACGTCACATCTATCAAGCATTACTTACCTCCCTTCGTTTGTTGGTTCTACACTGCATTGGTTGACTGGGCGTAAAACACCAAGTTACTTACTTACTTGGTTCTATACAGAGGCAGGCCTCAATTCTGTTTCAGATTATTCCACTTATTGTGACTGACTGAGGTCTAAGATGTTCTGACGATGCGACAATGAGTGGCACACAGTGTTTACCATTGGCCATCTGAGCGCGGCGTTTCTTCAGTTCCAGCAGACGGGCCACCATGCCGGGGCGCTGAGGAGGTGGCTCAATCTTTGACAGAGATTCGTCGACGGAGTTTGTCATCTCTATCAGGTCGACCTGCAACCGCCAAAACATTCAAACATAAAAATTATCATCAGCAGTTTTTTTGCATAGCACTTCTCTCTCCGCTCTCCGGCAGACTCACTGCGCTTCACATGCTTTTCAGTGCATGCCGGGTTATACGAGTGTTTCCATAACCCACTGAGCTCAGACACGGTATACAAGATCTTTAATGTGTGTATGTGATCTTTTTGCATGTGTACCCTATGTTTGTCAATCAGAATGTTGCTTTTCCCCCTCAGATCTGATCGAGAACAAGAAGCTTGAATCTGGTCTGACTTACAGTTGAGGACTTATCTAAACTCTTCTTTTCCTTCTTCTTTTCAATCACCATAACAAATTATTGAATGTTTCGACCCCTTTGAACAATTACTATCAAGAAGACCTTCAACACGGGTGCTAAAAGTGATTATAAAGAAGAAACAAATGTCATGTGATTATAAACAAAATGAGTTCAGTCCAGAATTAAACAGAAAGAGTATGGTACTATTCTTACGTCTGAAGAATCATCCTTGTCATCTCCATCCAAACTGTCCAGGTCAGCATTGGACTTATTCTTTGGCAACTGAAAACAGACCCCATGAAAAACAATGAGAAAGACATAACTCATCAAAACATAGCATTGTCATTGACTTGTCAAATACATTGGTGCAGAGTACTTTCTTCAGGGCGCAAGATAAAAGAACAAAGAAATGAAAAGAAGACAGCCAAAGAAGGAAACGAACAAAAAATGGAAGGGGAAAAGATCATGAAAGACCACTAAAAAGCAAACAAAATGTTCCCTATAACATACATACCAATGATTACCTCTGCAGTCCCAAAGCAATAAATCTTTTGTTTTTAACGCACAGTCCAGCAGGCTGGTTTTATTAAGGCAAAATGCAGATGCACATGCACACACACACACACACACACACACACACACACACACAATCCACACACACACACACACACACACACACACACACACACACACACACACCCCTTGCATGCGACCATGACAAAAACAACAAAAATGACAGCAGGCCAAACTCTTCCCATAACACCATGTCTGATCATGAAGCAACTACATTAAGAAATATATATATATATATATATATTTTATAATATTTCTTTGTCCCTTGTGGGAAATTTGGGTCACCTTACCTGGGTAAGGCACAGCAGCTGTAAGAGCAGCGCTACCCATTCCTATCAGTGAGCGTAGCATTTGTGTGTGTCCAAACAATGGTATGGCTGCCAGTGTGTGTGTTTTTTAAAAATGTGAGCACAGATGTTGAAGCACGTGACTGCACATGGGGGCCATATTTTATTATGGACACTGTGAGAGAGCCTGCACTCCGTATTTTATTATGGACACTGAGAGAGAGCCTGCACTCCGTATTTTATTATGGACACTGTGAGAGAGCCTGCACTGGAAGTAGACTCTGGGAGAAAAATCCCTTGCTGCACAGGGACTCAAATCTGCATCAGTATTACCCCTGGCTTTTTAGTTGTATGTTCTACCAACTGAGCTATCCTGGCCCCTTGGACATGGATGGACACTTGGGCTGACATACACATGCACACAGATATTCTGATTCTCAAACACCCACCTCATGGAACTCATAATAATGTAATAATAACTGACAATCAAACTTACAGGAACTGGATTCTGGACTGATACGTAGATGCACACAGATCTCCTGATTCTCAAACACCCACCTCATGGAACTCATAATAATGTAATAATAACTGACAATCAAACTTACAGGAACTGTATTCTGGACTGATACGTACATGCATACAGATGTTCTGATTCTCAAACACCCACCTCATGGAACTCATAGTAATGTAATAATAACTGACAATCAAACTTACAGGAACTGGATTCTGGACTGATACGTACATGCACACAGATATCCTGATTCTCAAATGCCCACCTCATGGCACTCATAATAATGTAATAATAACTGACAATCAAACTTACAGGAACTGGATTCTGGACTGATACGTACATGCACACAGATCTCCTGATTCTCAAACACCCACCTCATGGAACTCATAGTAATGTAATAATAACTGACAATCAAACTTACAGGAACTGGATTCTGGACTGATACGTACATGCACACAGATATCCTGATTCTCAAACACCCACCTCATGGAACTCATAATGTAATAATAACTGACAACCAAACTTACAGGAACTGGATTCTGGACTGATACGTACATGCACACAGATATTCTGATTCTCAAACACCCACCTCATGGAACTCATAATAATGTAATAATAACTGACAACCAAACTTACAGGAACTGGATTCTGGACTGATACGTACATGCACACAGATCTCCTGATTCTCAAACACCCACCTCATGGAACTCATAGTACTGTTATAATAACTGACAACCAAACTTACAGGAACTGGATTCTGGACAGCAGCAGCAGCAGCAGCAGCTTGCGTTGATGGGGCTTTAGCAGGTGATGCTGAAGTTGACGACTGAGAGCTACTTGCTGCAGAAGCAATCAGACCATTGCTTTGCTTGCTTTTCTTGGCAAATGATTCCATCACGCTGACCCAGTAAGAACACCCACCTGCACAATTTGAAATGAAGCTCAGAGTCAGGCGACATAAACTGGAACTATAATTAAAGTCAGAATCAGGCAACACCATCCCCCAACTATAATCATACAAAAGAAGGAACCATAAAACACCGCTAGGATGTATTTTGCATCATATAACATAAAATCAACATGAAAGAGTATGTTGGATCCTCCCCCACCCCCCACCCCTTACCCATACACACACAGACCTGGGGAATACATGTTAAAAGTGCTTTTAAGCTGTTACTGATTTACACATGATCAGAAAAGTGATGTTTTGTTTTCTTAGCTGGTATGCACATCGCACTTCACACATAAGCCTTGCAGGTTTGTTGATATTCTCATTAACTTTCTATTGTACCATTATTTGAATAAATCCTTGTTTAACTCAAGTAAGATGATGTAATGAGCACAGTAAAACTAAAAGTAGCATGGACTGGCAGCAGGAGATTTTCAAAGCCCAATGAACTTACCTGAACGACCAGAATGGCTAGGAGTGACACTCCAGAAATCGTTATTAACCACAGGCACACAAACGTTGCGATGTAATGCTCAGCTGACAAAAGACAGACTGAGTGATGGTAGCAGTTGACTCACTTTTTAGTATGACAGGATGGCAGAGAAAGAACCAGTTGAAGAAGCAGAAGCAGTTCCATCGTACAGGGAACACGACCAGACAGAGCAGGGACGCACACACTTCTGTGTGGTAACTGTATTGCACACAATCCAATCACACAAAAGGTCAGTAATCTGAGATTTAGATACTGGTATGTGAGAATTCTTTGTTGGTATTAAAGAAAGGTTACACTTACAGACACCCGGTACTCTGATATTTAGATACTCATATGTAAGAATTCTTTGAAAGGTTATATACACTCATTTTTTTGTTTTAACTGAGCCACACACAAACATTAAAAAAATACAAACTGTTATTGTACACAAGCATTTGTTTTGTTTTTAATTCATAAAAAGAAAGAAAGAAAATATATGGAAGGTACAATACTGTGAAGATCTGACACAACATTACCAGTAAAAAAAATCTCAAACATATGAAGCTCTAGACCACATACTCACAGCTGGCATGTGTATCATTAAACAGAATCTATGGGTATTAATCATTAGTCATCAACTAAACCAGAGTTCATTGCCAGCTCAGTTTTACATTACTGTGATAATAATTCTGTTGTTAGAAAGGATGCATAAAAAATAACAGAGATTTAAAAAATGAAAGAGAAGGATAAAACACACACACACACTGACACAGGTAAAAAGCATGTTTGCTTTCACTAACATGAGTGCTGGTACAGCATCATCCCATTTCAGAACTGCATAGATGTAGGTCAGGTACTCGTTGCTCTTCACGATGAAGTCATGCATCTGAATCAAACTGCAAAAGAAGAGCCGAACATAGACAGACGCATACAAATCAACAAACTATACTCTCTTTTTTAAACAATAATTTTCTCAGCACAGAGACATCACAGAAAGAAAGAAAACAGCCCACCCAAATCAGTACAATTTTCATTTATTGCAGAACTACTTTATAACATCAACTGACAACCCATTATCAGCTACAGTAGAACAGATTACATCTGCCAAAGAAGAGCATACACAATTATATGACTATGGTATGATTGGCAGTGGAAATGAAAGAAAACAGATGAGTTTGGTCCATGGGCTGAGAGGAATAGTTTGGTTTTGAGCTGATTTTTGAACTGGGATTTTGTTACAGCATAGTGTACAGAGTATGGGAGTTTATTCCACGTGACGGGGCCCAGATGGGAAAAAGTGCATTGCCTTTGGAACTTTTTCCTTCGTTTTAGAATCTGAAAAGTGCGGGTGTCAGCAGAGGAATGTAATGAACAGGGTGGGATGTACAGGTGAAGCAGGCCAGACAAGTAAGGCCAGTACACACTGCTATTCACAGTCATCTTTATGACTTGTGCATACCAAATGGAACTGAGCATCAAATGCATACTGGTTAATCTGTGGATAAGGGGCTATTTGGGATTCTAATCATTCAACCCCTGAAGTCGAGAGTGCAGCAGCCAGAGTGGCGGGTAAAACTGCACTCTTACACTTGTGAGACAGTATGTACAGGTGTGGGGAAACTGTTGCACACACTACTCTCACCCAGCATTGGGTGAGCCTCAGGTTTTTTTAGCTGAGGACTGCTAAGAAACAAACAGTACTTGCCCACTCTCCATGCATACAGCCCCATAGACAGATTCGCCTAGACACACTCCACAAAGTGAAAGACGCTGTGTCGTTTTGGTCAACAGCTGAATTTACATTTGTTTTCAGCTCCTTAGTCTCTATCACCAGCTCCTTCATCCCATCCCCAGTGACTGCACCAGCCATTTTTGAAGCCAGTGTGACATCTACAAGGTAGCAAAAGTGGTTCACAGAAACCCACGGACAATCAATGTAACTGGTCAGCTACACTGCCATTTATAGATACTAATATCAGAGCTGTACTAGCACACACCCTGATCCCTACCCCGTCTAGAACATACACACACACACACACACTCTCTCTCTCTCTCTAGGTGCTGAGTTTATTTACTTATTTCTATTTTTAAGAACCAGTCAAGCAAAATAGCAGCCTGTACGTATAACCGATTGCTGATTTTGCTTCTGGCATTTGCTGATCTGAAGTGGTAAAATACTGGAAATTACTGGTTAACATGAACCCTGCTTTCTCCACATACCCCCTCCCCCTCCTCCAATCATCTTCACCAAGCCCAATGAGCATGTGGCTATCTGTCTATACAGAGCAAAACTGTGCTATAGATCTGTACAAGTGGACACTGACATTGACAGTGACAAAGACCTCACCTGAACTGGAAGTTCTGGATTGTCTCCAGGGTGCTGGAATCCTCAGTGAGGGGTTTGGCTGCAACGTCTGGTTTGGTTTTGGGCAGGTACTTGTCCAGGATGCGTGTGTGAAGCTGACAGAGGCTGACCGAAGCCACTCCAATCACCAAGCATGATGCCAGAATAAACACAGCACCTGGACATCGTTTGTTGAAACAAACAAACAAACAATAAAATAACCAAACAATTTGACCATGGATGCTTTAAAAGTTACTGCAGCAAATAATTTAAATTTTGGAGTTACAAAACTTGATAACAAAAAACCGAGAGAGAGAAAACTGTGGATCTGCAACATGTCATCATTTCTGCACAGTCAGAGAGTTTGATATATATATGTATGTATATATATATATATAATAGTTTGATCAAAGACTACTGATGCACTAGTCATATCTCAGTTACCAGTACATGAATCAAGACTTTGCAGTGCATGTGCATGCATATACACACAGGCACACACACACAAACATGCATGCACAAATACACACACCTCACCACCACCAAAAACAAAATCTGATTCCAGCATAATTATTATTTTCACCGAAAAACTTAACAGCCAACTGACTGCAAGTTTGCTTAAGTTCTACACAATACAAGATTAAAAAAAGGCTGGGACACAAGCCTGTGGAGTGGAGATAGCTCAGTTGGTAGAGTGTCCAACTGAAAAGCCAGGCGCAATACTGATGTGGGTTTGAGTCCCCTTTGTGGCAAGGGCTTTTACTTCCCGAGTTAACTTCCAGTGCAGACTCTCTTAAATCTTACAGTGTCCGCACAGCCCCCAAATCGGCAAATGCAATCCCACACATCAACATATGTGTGCACATTAAAAATCCCAAACACTGGCAGCCATACTATTGTTTGGACACAGGAAAGTACTGGCCACACTAACAGAATGGGTAGCGCTGCTCTTCTGGCTGCTGTGTCTTACCCAGGTAAGGCAGCCCAAATTTCCCGCAAGGGATAATGAAGTACTAATCAGTCAAATTTTGCCCCTGCGGGCAATAACTTACTTCATTCATCACTCACCTTGTGTTAGAACAAAGCAGCAAATGTTGACAACAATCCAAAACACAATGGTAACCTTTGGAAACCGCCATCTACAAAAAGGAAAAAAAGAAAAAAGGAAGTTCCATATCATTTCTTAGACATTAAAAGCTAACACAAAATGCACATATGGATGAAAATAGGAATAAAATAATTTAAAATAAATAAAAATTACAGGATGCCCACCCCCCACCACCCAAAAAAGAAAAAAGAATAAAATCCAGAACACTGAAGAAAACAAAACAAAAAACAAGCATATAATTTAAGTGCTGTAAAAACAGCAAGATCAGATGAATGGAACCAAAATTATGTGACTTAAATGTATCTAGAGATCTACAAACACAGAAAGTCTACGGATATATAATTTATATCAATGAATAAACTGACATCCTTGCCTGTTTGCTGACCTATCATTATGATCACATTTTTAAATCAGCATTCACTGCTGGGCCATTTTTTATTTCATTGTAAAAAGTAATCAAACAAACAAAAATATATTATGTAAAATGACAATAAAATCTTTTTTTTAAGTTCATTACTAAATTCCTTCAAAAAGCTTATAATACTGATGTATATATATGCATATTTTATTTCATTAAAACTAAAGCACACCATACACGTATGTATCTTTTTTATCACACTTCACAATTGATTCTCAGACTCTCAAGTATTTGTAGTGTGTGTGCATAATATACGTATTCGTATGCATGTGCATCATGCACATGCTTGCATGTTTGTGTGCATGTCATTGTGTGGGGGCATGCATGTGGGGGTGCAATTATGTGCATATGTATAACATATATACATGTGCTCATGTGTTTGTGCATGTTTTTGTTGTTTTGTTGTGTGTGTATGTGCACATGTGTGTGTGTGTGTGTGTGTGTGTGTGTGTGTGTGTGTGTGTGTGTGTGTGTGTGTATGCACATGTGCATATGTGTGTGTGTGTGTGTAATAAATGTGCACATCTGTAGGCCTTTGTAACTAATGTAAGTGCCCTGAGCTCTTATGAGATAGGATGTCTTAAATAATCAATTAATGTATCATTTTTATTACATATTACTCTCAGTCTCACCTCCTGACATCATCAATGCAGTAGAAAAGAAAAGCAAAGGGCTCAATCAGCACAGAGAAGCGCTCCACTTCTGTGACAAACCCTGCAAGGTCTAGCACAACTTCACTGTCTTTGTCTTTGTCCTGCTCGGTGGCTGGCTGCTGCACCTTGCCCAACCTTGTCTTGTTTTTGTTCATTGTAACGTCTGCCACACAGCTGAAGGCTTCTTATCTGCAAAGAAACAGGATGAAACCTTTGTGCAGAGAAATTTCTGTTTCAAAATTTAACTATGTGTATGGTTTGAGAAAAAGTGAATATATATTGCATGTGCAGCTACTGATACAGTGATAGCTTGGCTGTGACTTTGACCAAAACAAACAACAACAAAAACCACTTGTAAACAAACAAACAAACCATCACCACCACCAACAACACACACACAAAACCAAAGCAAATCAAACTAAACTACAAAAAGCATCAGTAATAGTAATTAATACTAATACTAATATAGTAATAGGGCCCTTTACTAAATAAAAAGAAATCAGTTGTGCTACTGTGATCACCAAGAGGTAAGAAGCAGCTGCTGTTTGTTGAAAACAGTGGCTCACCCTTTTCTTTCTTTATAACTTTGGCTTTATCTGTGTATGGGAACTAAGAGTCAGTGCATCAGGTGAAAATGTCTGAAAAGGAACCAGTTTATTTATCAGCATGCAGTATAACCTGAGCTGCAGTCCTTTATTGGACTTGTGCAGCACATGCACTCACACACCTACACACACATCTTGGAATGTTCAGTGAACATCTTCTGTGCACACACAAATAGCTGCTCAGTGCCAGCGGTTCTGATATTTGTGACCCAAAACGGCGTTTACAATTTCCCATGAATTTCTGATCGTCTTCTTCAGTATTACCAATTTGGCTTTTTCCATTTCTTAGAAAACTGTTAATTAGTATGGCACTTACCTTAGATCTATCCCTATCAATGTTCTAATTAACTTTTATTTTATTTTAAAGTAACAGTACAAATGGCTGTACGTCTCATTTTTCACATGTTTTCGATCTACCGTTCTTAATGCACACATAATAAAGTCTATTACCCACACATAATACAGTCTATCACCACTAATCAATCAGAAAATAAACAAAAACACACAATATTACTGCAAAGCAGTACTTAGGCATGAACAAAAATGTAATCATAGTCGGAGCAGACGGAAAGTGAAGGTAACTAATTAAGTCGTTACTTACCATAGAAACAAGAGTCTATCGCCTTGTCTGGATTGTAGATATAATAATATTATGCAGAAGTACTCATAGTTGAGATCCCGTTGAAAATGATCGAAGAAACCGAGAGAAAACTCGGTTCTTCCAAGCTTCTTCCTGCTGGCTAACAGGTGCTTGTGTACTGATAGACTAGCGGCCTCTGTGGAAACGAGGGAGATAATTCTGACACACTGTTGTGTTTTAAATATTCTGTCAAGCTGCAGGTTATCAAACAGCAACAAAAATGCACAAATAAGATCCCCTCTAGGCCATAGTTCATCACCCTGTTTTATTCGTCTTCGTCATCAGGATGCACGGCGACGTGTTAAATTAAAACGGAAATTAAGCCGTATGTTGACATCAAGGGAAGAAACTATGTCTGTTTAATGTTGTGGTTTAAAGAGTTATTTCCCTTACAGTCATACTGCCAAGGCCAAGGTCGTCTCGCCGGCAGCTGGAGGTCGTTGGTTGTCTTCCTGTGGACTGCAAGCATCGAACTTACATCTTCGATTTCATTCTTGGACAGTCATGGCGAAGTACACACTCATACTTGTCAGGCACGGGGAGAGTGAATGGAACCAAAAGAACTTGTTCTGTGGATGGCACGATGCTGATTTATCTGAAACTGGAATCAAAGAAGCAAAATATGCTGCCGAGGTAGGTAGACTCGGAATAGAATCTAGATCTGTTCACCGTATTTTGCAGGATTACTAATACTTACTCTCTAGTAACTTAAAGGACTAAAATTGTACAAGAAAGCTGTTTTGGGGACGGGGACAGAAAGCTGATTTTGCTTGTTTATTTCCTTGTTTATTTCCTTACCATAAGTACAGCAAAAAAAAAGAAAAAAGGGGAGACCTGTTCACAACAGGACATTTATGATTTATAACCTAATTCCTATCGATATGGCTGTTCATGCTTCTTCACTTTGGACCCCCATAAAAATTAAACCTTTATGCCATCAAAGCAAATGATTCTGCACGAGAGAGCGTTTCTCAAAGAAACGTGAGCATCAGTTTTGTTGTTGGCATTTGATAACACTTACCAGTCCATTTTGTTTCCAGGATTAGTCTGAATGGAAGATATGAAATGTGTGCATGTGCATAGATTTTTTTTCTTCTCTCATTCAAATCGTTGCCAGATGTTACTGACGTACTGTTGTAAAATGCTGTTTCAGTTAATCAAAAAGAAAGGGTTCACCTTTGATGTTGCCTTCACAAGCGTTCTGAAGCGTGCCATCAAGACATTGTATTTGATCCAAGAAGGAACAGACATGCACTGGATACCTGTATACCGCAGCTGGCGACTGAATGAGAGACATTATGGAGGTCTGCAAGGCTTGAACAAATCTGAGACAGCTGCCAAGCATGGCGAGGAGCAAGTGAAGGTTAGCAGCATTCTCTAACTGAGCAGTTAATGAGTTATAATATATTGTGTTATTATTATTATTATTATTTAAAAAAAATATACTTGTAAGTTCTCCCTCTCTCTAATAAATACATAACAGTACATTATTTAATAAATCAAGTAACATTTCCAACAATCCTTGAGTTGCCTTTAGCGTCTGCTCTCTTATATGGGGTGGGGGTGGGGGGTCCTTTACTAATGTGTGTAAGTAAACATGGTGCTTAACGTCCACAGAAACCGTACGGCTTATTAGGGATGGGGGGAAGGGGGTATGGAGGTGGGGGGAGAGGGATATTATATACCTATTGCTACACTCTCACCACCAGAATGATTCCTGCATTAAGATGGGCGGTGAGAGCCATTTTAATGTTTCAGTAGGAAGTGATGGACAAAGTCACAAGACAGCGTCCACAAACCACCACCTTTTTGAAGAGAAAGGAGAGCCGAAGCGTTATCGAACCGAGGTCCTTCCGCTACCAGCCTAACGCCTTACCGCTAGGCCAAACCGGCTCATGCTAATGTGTGTGTCTGTGATCATATTTAAGGTGTCCCATTTGAAAAAGTACAGCAGTTATATTACACTTACAGATTGCAAATACATAAATAAAGTGAGATAACAGGATGCTTGACCCAAGTTAATTATTTAAAGCAATAATCCCACTTTTTCTTTTCTTTTTCTTTTTTACTAATTTTAGCAATAATAATAATAATAATAGTGGGCTCCCTTAGAGTCTAACTTAGAGTGCCCTTTTTGTATGAGCTCTAGGCATGTACATTTCATACTCGACTTAAAAACAACCAACATTAGAACACACAATATTAACATAAAACATACACTAATTTATCATCAGTTACCCCCCCCCCCCCCCCCCCCCCACCCCAGTATATATAAACACAAACACACATGCACGTGTTTACACACACACACTGATACAGAATTGTACTTTAGGCCGGCTGAAGCAACTTTTTATTTTTTGTCCTTGCTTGCAGAACAGTCTGGTGTAAAGGTATGGATAGTGAGCATGCATGATAACATTGATATATATATATATATATATATATATATATAATAATGTTATTAATATATATGCATACTCACTATCGGTGCCTTCTATATATATATATATATATTATGATGGCACTTCTGCTATAAACTTCTAACTTATTTACTCATGGAGCATGAAGTGAATAACTGCAGGAATTAGAGGGGGGAAGAAGTTTTTAAAAAAGAAGTCTTGCTAAGGGTCTTTGTAAGGTGGATTGATGCTGGTTCCAGATCTGGAGGCGTTCATATGATGTACCACCACCTGCCCTGACACCCAGCGATGCAGAGTGGTCTGGCAAAGACCCCAAGTATGCTGTGAGTTCATAGTATCATTGTACATCACCACAGGTAGCAAGGGGTTTATAGACGAATGGTTTGTGTTATACTTTATGTTTGTTTTAGTTTTTTGCCTTTCACACACAGCAAAATAAAAACTTGTTTCAAAAGAAAAGGAATCATAACAGATTTTTTTAAAGGATTATATAATATATATATATATGTATATATGGGTAATTAAAAAAAAGGATTATGTATTGTGTTACTTTCGCAAAATAAAAACTTATTTTAAAAGAAAAGGAACCATAATAGATTTTTTTTAAAGGATTGTAAAATAATTAAAGTAAACAGAATGACCATTACTCAGGGTAATAAACACAAAAAAAAGCTTAACTCTGGAAGATCATTACGTTCTTTGAACTCAGTACTACCACTAGTGCATAATAATAATGCATGATAATATATTGCAGAAATTAGACCCCAAAGTTATTCCAGCCTGCGAGTGTTTGAAAGATACAGTCGCTCGGGTGCTGCCATACTGGAGTGATGCCATTGTACCTGAGCTCAAGGTAAGGACTGAAGACAAGTGTCAGTTCTCAAAGTTGTATCTTTCAGGGAAGTCACTTTCTTATGATTTGGCAGATTTTTTTGTAGAGTTGAAATTCTGATTTAGCAAAACCACTTGGATTTTATTTTTTAAAATTGTGCAGGAAGATTTTTTATTTTTTTTAATGGTGCGGAAGAAACCCTGGCAATTTGGTGAAGTTTGTTGTCACAGAGCTCTGCAAAGTAACATGTACGCAAGGGTCCATATGGACACACATATATATATAAGGGAAGCGGCTGTGAGGACCTTGCTTTGACAGGACATTTCTGGTGGGCTGGCGGCCATGTGTCTCAATCAGGCTTTTTCTAAAGATTTTTTTTTTTAACCACTGGGACTTTTTATGACAGAACATATCTGTGTACCTTGAAGTTCAAAGGAGTGGTAAGTCTGTGCACAGTTCATCTCACATTTTGCTCAGAATACATACTTCAAAAATGTTCTGAGAAGAATTATTTTTGGCTGCTAACATGCCTGATCTTTACTAATTTGTGTGTGTGAAGTGAAGTAGTTCTTTTGCTGGTAATGTGCTTAGTCCTGAGAAATAATTTTGAATATAAATCCCATCTTTGGGCATAAAGTGTATGCAAGTGTGTGTGTGTGTGCATGATTGGGTGTGCAAAGACTGTGCATTTTGTCCACATGGAGTCAAAGTAAAACCAGTGTCATTGCTATGTGTGTAGGAGGGAAAGAAGGTGATCATCGCAGCCCATGGCAACAGTCTGAGGGCCCTTGTCAAGTATCTGGATGACATGAGTGATGCTGACATCATGGGACTCAACATCCCCACAGGTAAAATAAAACTTGAGGACCATCCTTCGTAAGCATGTTAAATTTAGTAAGAACAACGTAAACGAAAACATATTTACGTCTTTGTTTAAGTTTGAATCATGTACATTTGTTTTTATATTATTGGGTCATGTAAGGATGTTGTGCAAGTCAATGTTTGGTGGGTTGTGCAAGTCTATGTTTAGTGGGCCAACTGTCCACCCATGCATGGCAAAAACCAGAACACTGCGACCCAGGTACATATCAGCTTGTGATGCTAAGTCAGCTGTTTAGCTTGGTCAAATATGAAATAAGGTCAGCCTTTTCATCTTTTCTGTAGCACATTTAGGCAAAACAGCTCAGACTTTGATGACTATAGTGAGCTTCACTTGTCCTCACCTATTTCAGTGACCTTGAACCATTTTCTTGGATCACTGGAATTTGAAAATGAAAAATTGCACATTACCATTTTTGAATGCAAGTCAGCTGAGCATTTGCCCTTCTAGGTGGTCAAGTTTTGTACTGTTTCTGCTCACTGTGGTGATTTTTGTTTCAAACCCCTGCACACTGTGGTGTTTTTGTTTCAATGCCCTGAAGATCTCTCATGGTTCCAACCGTTGCAGGCATCCCCCTGGTGTACGAACTGAATGAAAATCTGAAACCCATCAAGCACTACTACCTGGCAACTGAGGAGGAAGTGAAGGCTGCTGAAGCTAAAGTAGCCAACCAAGGAAAGGCTAAGTAAGAGGTAGCTATGAGCTATGAATCTCTCGGTGTCGGTTTGTCAGGTTATTATCAATAGAATTGCTCTACACATGACCCTTCCAGTATCACCCTCCCCTGTCTTTTCGTTGTAGGTGTATCAGCATTTAGAAGAGTTGATTTTCCATGGAGTGAAACTTACAAAGACATTTTCATAATTCCTTTTCAGTGTTTTTCCTCGCATGTCCCCTGATCTGTTTGTGCCCGTTTGTGAAGTGCAAGTTAGCAGCTACCCAAAGAAAATGTATTATTCTTTGTTGCTGGAAATATGCTGTCTTGAAATCTTATTCTGTGGACAGCGCAGGACCTGTGGCTCCTCCTAAGACGTGTGGTTGCTTTCCACGGAAGTAAAAACAGTGGCCAAGAACTTTTTTGCAGTTGCACGGTGACTTTACAGTTGTGTGATAATGCACAGATCGTTGCCTATTTAATCATTAATAAAGCAGACCAGCTCCAGTTTTTGCCGAGCAAATACAGTCATTAATTATTTTTTTTGAAATATCTTCTTCAGCTTGCTCCATCTTTTGGATTGTACCACAAACCAGGAGTCTTGCAACTATCAGGGCATTCTCTCTCTCTTAAAAAAAATAAAATGTTTTGTATTTGCTCTGGAAAAACTGCTAATAACCATTGGAGATTTTTAAAAACATACAGCATGTCCATTGATTTACATTCTTTCACTGGTCAGTTTCAGTTGTAATACTGACTTGTCTCAGTGATCTGTTAAATTACTATCATGAAAATATTTACACATATTTGGTAAGTGTTTTTTTTGTTTTTGGTTTTACTTTCTACAGAAATGCAAAGAATCAGTTCAACCTATTACTGTGAATGTACTTATGTTATATATAAACTCTCAACTTTAATCAAGTTGGCTTTGCTGTAGTGTTTTTTGCAAACCCTAGTTGTATCTGGGAGAATTTTGTTTTAATTTATTTATGAATAAAGTGATAGCCTGTGATTAGCCTGTGAACTGCCTTGTGTTCATTGATTTATTATCATGGCCTGTGATGCACATGTATTATACATGTACTGAATTTGCTCTCCACATATAAACCTCAATTATAATGTACAACAGCTTACTTGTGTTAACATGTGGTGTATGAGTGATGTACATTAATACAGCCACAGTTCATTTAACACAGGTTAACCTTGATATAATACTTCAGTTGTACATGTATACATACTGAACAGCTTATTGATAAAAGGCTCATGTAGCAAACTCAGAACTGGAGGCCTGAAGCTAAGAGACCTGCCTTGTGTATACAGCTACACTTTCACATCAGTTTAGTTCTGAGGATGTATGTGGCTGTCTTTGCAAGCTCTTGCCTGCAGCCAGTCGGTCAGCCATACACCTGGTCTTACTAGCTGGAGAAGGGGACATTTCTGGAGTGACTATGTGATCACTGACCAACATCTCTAGATACATAACTATCTTGCTTTGTGAACAGGTATATATATATATATTAATATGCAAGTGAAAGAGGGTTAAAGGAATAAGCCTTCTCAAACTATGTTTTTGTCCAAAAAGGCTGGCATTTTTTCAACAGGTACCAAAATAAGAGCTTGATATTGAAGAGTTTGTTTTAAAATGTGCCACTCTTTTTTAATTAAGAATACTGCTTGCATCTGGGATAATTACCTGGACTGGATGCAGAAAACACCATGTGAGCATGCACCTTTCATGCCCCACGTCAAAGGGGTGGTGAGGACAACATGGGTGAACTAGGACACCTGCCATTGTTGTGTGCAGTCAGTCCCAGGAATTCTTACATGCAAAGCACAAATTTAAAGCTGAATACAAAACTGAGCAATCATTTTTTAAACAAATTCTTTGATTTGTTTTATTCAATCTCTTACCTGTTGGAGAAACGTGTTTTGAGAAGGCTAGCTTCTTTAATATTTTTTTCCTGCAATCTTCAATTTTTTTTATTTTTTTTTAAAGCAAATTTGTGATGCTCACTACTCAAAGGTTTGAGCAACTAGTTCACTTAGTCCTCCATGCTATTTATAAAGCTGTTTAAACTTTAAGGGGGTTCCAGAGCACAGAAACCCCATGCATGCACACACACAAATTTGTTTTGCATACTCACAAACACACAAGCCAATATATTTTGAACTAAATTTATTTTTAAACTCCGAGTCTGACAAACAATTTTACATGATGACAATCAAAGTTCCAGTTCTCTATCTATGAATCATTTGCACACCTTTCAAGTCACAAGTCACTATGTTGAACAAACCACAAGTTACTAAGCTGAAGCAGAAAAACTATAGTTTGTTCTCCACGCCACATTCTTTCCCCAGTGCATTCATCTCGGCTGCAACAGAGAGAAAAAAAGAAAACATTTCAGACCAGCATTGTATAACAGATTAGAAAAGCAGAGTAAAACATGTAAGTAGCAGAAATCTTAACAGCAGCAAGTACACGGAAACATGGTAACATGCACACGCAGTCATACGCATGCAGAGACTCGGGCTCCCACTGGGAGTTGCACTGCTTTTCTCTTAGACCTGCCTGAGTGGATAATCTCACAATGTGGAAAAATGAAAGATTCTCACATTACTGAACTACAAAAAGACTAAAGCCCAGTGGCTTACACTACCGTTTGCACTTAATCGGAGCAGTTTTCTTGGACAGTCCAGTTCATCTGGTGCACCTGCAAACTTTTGGACACGCTCTCTCCAACACACAGGTACACATACTTATTCATCTTCACAAGCGCTCTTTAACTTTGTTCTGTAGCAATATGTATTTTGTTTACAGCACAGCGTTAAGTTGCAGCAACCCCATGACAATGATACTAATAATAATACTGTATGGCACAATTCCCTAAATATTCAGGTTCAACATACCTTACAATACACCCTCTGAAACATTCATTAATCCTAACAACCAACCCCCCTGCAGACATAAAATAAAGGTCCTATACATAATCACAGACTGACATTGTGACTGACAAACTGCACACCCACTCACAGGCTGGTGAGTAGTCAAGCAGTATAGCTTGTTGTAATACTGATTAAATAGGACAAAAAGGGACAGAATCAGTAAAAAGGCAGTAAAAATGTACACAACCACCCACTGAAAAACAAACCAAAACATACAGCACATAAACACAGTTCAAAGCTAGACTGCACAGCTGAGTTTTCAGTTGAGATCTGAAGCAGGTAAGCAAGGGGGCATTTCTCAGATCAGCGGGTGAGTTCCCCATCTAGCATCATGTTTGCACTACTGATATTGAAAATCTATGCAAGCAGACCAAGTGTTAAAAAACCCCATGGAATTGGTCGATGTGCTCTTTGCTTCAAAAATGTACTTTAGGTGTTCAAACCTCCAAAGGCCATGCTTTCCTCCATGCATTAACTGATTAAGATGGCTACATTTTAATATTCAAATAAATTTGCTGTGTACAAACACCTTGCTGCCCTACCTCAGATGAATTTACATTCTGTATACATGTATGCAAAACTGAATCAAAACCACCAACCCAATCAGAGTGACCAGCGCATGACCCTGATAGTTCTTACATGGATAAATTTATTTCTGGGAGAAAAAATTGAACATTGTCTTTCTCCTGGAGACTATATAAAAAATGTTCAGAAGTGGGATATGGCAAGTTAGTTCAAGTCAGTCATTGTTAATGGCCCATGTCCAGAGTCAGTATATAGTGACCTTAAAAAAACTAACTGGGTGTGAGTGTGTGTGTGAAATAGCTGAGCATAACAAAGGGTGATTACTGTGGAAAGACTGAAAGAGCTTTTCTATGTAGTCGCCAAGAGAAAGCTGGTGTCAATTTTTACCATGGGCAGCCTCACAGCCAGACAGATTCATGGATGAACATACCAGCCGAAAACAACATAAACCAAAAAAAACACCATACCTGCAGTCAATCTCTCCTTCTCTGCCCGTAACTTGGCATCTCGGACTGCTCTCAGTTTGTTTTCATGCTGCTGGATAACTTCCTCCTTTTTCTTCAAGGATTCTAAATAACCAACATATAAACCATGTCTTAAAATGACTCAGACTGACAGCCACATGCATTTAGTGTACAGTCACAATTGTTATTATGACTTTGCAATTGTATAATACCAGATGGCAGATTACAGTGACATACACATGCATGCACGTGTATAACCCACACAGCTGCCCATGTACATACACACATATAATGCACACTGTACAAGTTGACTACAATGTAATAAAAATACTACAATGCAAGAACAAATGCTCAGCCCACTCCTGTTGAAATTAATGCGGAAATACAGACCTTTGAAACTTAACACAGAATCTTTACTGTCTATTAGTATTACAGTATTAGTATTATGTGTGTAGACATAGAAATTTGCCTTTCGACTGCATGTAGTATTATATTCAAACCTTCCAGTTACACATGCTAATTAATTTCAAATGTTTTAAAACTGATAAATGGTAACAAAAAAATACAATGACGTTTACGAACTATAACCATGGAAAAAATAACTATGATCATGACAAAATATGAGAACTTTACTACATCACACAAATGCACACACACACACATGCAAATACTGTGTGTGTGTATATATAATGTGTGTGTGTGTGTCTGTGTGTATGAGGTAGCAAAGTTCCCATAAAAATATAAAACTGAGAAGAAAGAAAAGTTCCCATAAAAATATAAAATGGAAAACTGAGAAGACAGAAGAAAAAAAATTAAGACCACTTTATCAAATTCAGTGTTTGAAAGAATTTCTTTTAATGCTCCTGGTCCAGTCAATGTAGACATCACATACATGTACTTGATAAGTTTTTGTATTCGTTTGTCATTCTGTCGCAGATATGCAGATGACAGACTGATCGTGATACCCAAAACTAGTGACTGGCTTTCTCCCCCCATCCTTTCAAATTGGCTTCTTCTACTAACCTATGATTCAAACTGAAGGGGAAAAAGAAATAAGGAAGAGTTTAATTATCATATGATAATTGATATATATATATGACTGAAATCCCAGACTGATGCAAAAATAAGGATTGGCCACTGGTGGTATATGAAGCCACAGCTGCTGTTTAACAAAAGAATTCATACCCAGCTGATGTGAACTGTACTTACTAAGGTGAGAAGATCCATAAACCAGTCCTGTGATAAAGGCTGTATACCGCCCAAACTGAAATCAAAAAGAAAGAAATTGAACAATCTGATCGAGACATCACCACACACATCATCACACGTCCATGTGTTAGACAATAACATTGTAACAATCATAACAAATGATTACGCTCACCTGGAAAAAAACTTTACCCCCCCCCCCCGAAAACAACAACAAACACAAACAAACAAAAAACCAACCGCAACTTTTAGTTTTACTGACAATGACACTGTTTCAGTTTCTCTGTTCTGCCGATGCCACGAACCAGCTTCAAACAAAGTTGCCAAAGCTGGTATGAAATTGTTACTAGCCCAGTGGCAGTTGTCAAAAGCATTCAGCAACAGTACTAACACTGAAGGGTTTATTTTCCTTTACAATATTACCCATAGATGGGGTAATGCACCATTCACTGTCTGATGTTGTCCACGATGCCCTATTCCTGCAGGATTCCCCAAACTGGCAGGACTCCACCAGATCTGAGTAGAAGTTCTTCACTGATTTTACAAGGGAGTCAGTAGTGTGCGGAGCAAGAGCATTTGTTCTTGAAAGCCAAGTGAAGTTAAGCATGATGAAGTGTGGTCACCATGATGGGTGACTGTTATATGCTATGATGGGTGACTGTTATATGCTATGTTTTGTGCCCACCCTAAGATAGTAAGAATATTCCCCATGAGTCAAAATTTGGTGCAGATTCTACAAAAGTGCTTCTGATGAAACTATACTCATGAATTTATATAAACCAAGGTCCCCTGTTACAGCTGTATGTATATATGTATATATTATATATATATATATATATATATATATATATATATATATTTTATGCATGCAAAAAGGCCACATATGGACAGTATGCAGAATAAAGATCCTGCTGTCCATGTCTGATGGATTATTATAATAAACACTGAAACAATCCAGTGTGCACATACGCACACACACACACACACACACAGTGACACACACACACAATGACACATATACAAAAAGGGACAGACATCAATGGTCAAATCACCTCATAGTACATCTAATTATATATATATATATATATATATATATATATATATATATATATATATATATATATATTATCATAAAAAAAAGAGAAAAAATAATGTTTTCTCCACCTTTGCGCTCATGCAGTGACCTCAGTGTTGAAAGTGCAGCTAGGTATGTACTAGTTATGCAGTATTTATTAAGGCTGGCAACAACCAGATCTAAAGGCTTGTTCGGTCTGATATCAAGACAGATGAAGATGCCTTAACTGACCTCAATCACTGAACAAGTACAGAGGAACTATGCTTTTTTGTTTCTTTTTCTTTTTTAAGTAAAAATTGTCTAGATAACTTTGTACTGCAAAAAGCATTTGATAGGGTCCCTCACTGAAGACTGCTGACAAAGTTGAATGGTTATGGTACACATAACAAAGTTGAAAGATTATGGTAAACATAACAAAGTTGAAAGGTACACATAACAAACTCCTTGACTGGATTGAAGACTTTTTTTGCAGATCATAGGACTCAATATGTCAACATTGGTGGTGAATGCTCAGAAGATATGGCAGTGATGAGTGGTGTTCTGGGTCCTACATAGTATTAGTACATTACTTGTTTATTAATGATATGCTGAAATTGAAGAATGCTTCATCACTTTTTTTGCAGATGACACTAAAGTACCATACTGATTATTACAGTGATTTATATGCAGTCTCATGAACACAGAATGTTGCTGCAAAACAGCACAGACCAGATGGTGCAGCGGACAACGGACTGGCAGTTCAAATCTGATAATGATAAAATCATAAATGTAAAGTTTTACATGTAGGGAAGCATAAAACAGAGTTCAAATCTAATAATGATAAAATCATAAATGTAAAGTTTTACATGTAAGGAAGCATAAAACAGAGTACAAATAGTTTATGGACTGCAGGAAGCTTGAGTGTATAGAAGTAGAGAAGGACCTAGGAGTTTTAGTTGGTAAGGACTTGAAATTTGAGCAGCATGTAAATGAGATTGTCAAAAAAAGCAAATAAATATCAGGCATGATCACACATTTCATTCAGTATAAAAATGAAAATATTATGTTGGGGCACATTTAAACGTTTAGTCAAACTCCTAAGAGTAAGACCAATCTTAGAATATATATATATATATATATATATATATATAATGTTGTATGGGCACCAGTTTTAAGAAAAATATAACACATATATATATATATATATATATATATATATATATATATATATATATATATATATATAAAACTGTGCAAAGACACTTTACCAAACATATTAGTTATTACTGGCATAAAGTACTTGTATGTAACTTGGTTTTTTACACCCAGTCAACCATTATGGTTATATATCATTATCAGGGTGAATGGCATAAATTGATAACCTGGAGTATGAACAAAGATTAAGGGTACCAAATTGCTAAGCCTGGAATACAGAAGAGCAAGATGTGATATGACCGAAACTTTTTAAATTATACTTCATACAAAATGATAGTTTATACATGGTTTTTAATTTTATGATCCTGAAACCGTTTGTTCCTTGTTCAAGCCAAATAAAACTGCTGGAATAAGAGGATACCCTTTCAAACTAAGCAAGAAGACAGTTCTTACTAATCAACATGCATATTTTTTACTCACTGAGACGAGATATAAACAATTGGAACAACTTCTGAACTTGCCATCCGACAGTGTATTAGCAGGAACACTAAACTCCTTTAAAAACTTTCTAGATCAAAATTGGGAATTGAAAATATAGACTGTACAATGTAACTGATACAAACAAGCCAGGTCAATACATACAGCACTCTTAAAAAGAACAATGTTGAGGTAATAACTAATAATTGTAATAATACTAATAATATATATCTAAGGATGCGGTTGGTAATTACAGGAGTATTTTTAACACCATTTTGGGTCACATGTATCACTAAAATCAATCGAACTGGTTCATATCTAGTGAATGATGCCACAATTTTCAACAAAAGTGAGATTGATTATATATATTTTTTATAATTTATAATTATAGTCTGTAAACTGAAAGGCAAGTTGCCAGCTGGTAGTGGTAGGCTACTCAACTGTTTTGCCAACATCAGCACTAAGGAAGCATGCATGTTGGTACTAGAAACTAGATTATAGATATATGTATATCAAACGTCAATGGCGCATACGCATACTGTGAGAGACAAATGTGATAAAACTCACTTTTTGCTGCAAAATTTGGCTTGATAATATGAGTTATGACTCTGGATAATTTTTCAGATTGTGACCCAAAATGGCGTTTAAAATGTTCCTGGAATTTTCGACCGCCTCATCATAACATACATCAATATATGACTTAGCTGGCAAAAAAATAAAAAGCCTACGTGTCGTAATTTGATCATAATTATTATCTGATATTTGATATTAAATTAATTAATGACACTAGTAAGACTGTGACTGTGTGAGTGTGAGACAAGACTTGGGCACTGTGGACGCCGGCTTGTCAACAGCAGCAAAGATTTGTTAATCACACCAACATTTTTATGCCCTATTCATTCACTCAGTAGGTGAACTACAAGAAGTGACAGTTGTCAACAGGCGACATTGTTCTAACTTCTACTGATAAAAAAAACCCATACCCGAATGAGAGGAGAAACCTGTCTGGGTGCTAAGGTCGCCATGATTTCGATAGAGGTCAATGTAACATAAAAAGTTAGGATCGGTAAAGATCCGTTGAGCTGTTTGTCTGTCTGTTTGTTTTATTTGTAGAATCACTTCATAACAGTAGTTCGATCGCCTTGTGCTTGTTTTCACTGTGAGCAAATTTATTTAAAATATACAGAAACAATTTTTGTTTTACATACACGTCAGCCTTCACCTTGACCTTTACACGCTTTCCACTTTTTCCTTTCCCATTCTATTTGACAACTGACAGAATGTGTAGGATCAGTAGCACTAGCAGTACTTGATAAATTAATTGACCATGGGCATGGAGCTCATTGCAGAGCATCTTTTGATCACTGCACTTTCTTTGTTATTTTTCCCGGCTGTTGGGCTGTTGGTTCTCACGATTGTGTTGGCTTCTATGGGAAAATCCCTGGGTATTCGGCAAATTTATGTTGCTTTACTGCTGAAGATTTTTGAGGTAAGTGGCTCAAGCAGACGACACGTGAGAAAATGTTTTGGTGACACTGATAGCCCCTGCAATATCTTCAAGTCTTCGTCGATGTGCGTTCTTGATATTCAGTAAGCACTGAAACGACCCAGATGTGTGCACTGTAGTAAGCTGGAAACGAAAGCAAAATCACCATCTACTAGTTTCGGAAATCAGTTTCCGTTTTAGGTAGACCACCATTTGGGTGACCCCGGGCTTCAACCTAGACTTGTACAGCCTTAGTATTAGTACAGTAGAAATAGAGGTAGCCACAAACTGCGACTACAACCTAAAAGGATAGCTTTCTTATGTCTCGCGGTTCAGAAACTCGTTCCTTGCGAAGACCCTCCGAGAGTGGAAGCAACTCCCTCAGTGGCACACCATAGCTCCCGCATCCTAGCTCTAGATAGGCATTCATTGACGGCCTTGGCAGTGACGCCCATTGTCACCCACCATCTGCTTTGTAACCTCCAGAAACTGAGTGTACAATTTTAAACCATTTCAAATGACATATTAATAGAAGGGACCAAAGTTGCCATGCATGGTGCATGCATGCGTTTCATTGCACCACAATGCTCCACTGTTTGAGCTGGCCCAGTATTTGAAAGAAGAAGAAAAGGAAAGTAGCCAAGTGGGAGCCTCAGTCAGTCGGTGCCAGATGCTGGTAAAATAATGTTGCCAGAGTTGTTTATTATGTAGAATGTTGTCTGACCATTTTTGGTGCATATTAATGGTGTTCCCCACTTGAGATAGTCGATGATTAAACTTAAAGTGACATTAGATTACTCTCAATCTCATGATCTTGAATAATAATGGTTGACAACATGCACTGATCTTCTTAGTTTTTTTGGCTACCTCAGTCAGTATTTCCATTTTGTCTGCAGTGGTGAGATTCCAATAAGAGACCAATTAAGAACTGAACAGTTATAGTCAGTATACTATTACTACAATACTAGTTAATTGCATAGTCAGATCCAGAACAATACATACATGTAATTTGTAGCACAGTTTGTAAGAAACAGCTCAAACTGCTTTAAACTTGAACTTGGCAAGGCAGACATAAGAATGAAAGAGAGAACAGACTGTTTTTAGCCTTTAAAAAAAAACATATTTTGATTTTTGGAGGATAATTTTGTGCTTCCCATTTCTGCCCATTAATGTGTTGTAAATTTATATAAGCCAGAAATGGTCCCGTCACAAACAGTGTCAACGTATACAGTCAAGATCAGGAGTGTGGCTTCTGGGTCCCATAGCTTGCTTTCACCTGTGGGTGTTATTCAGTTCAGAAGAGTTTCAACTTTCTCCTGAGATTTTTGCATAAAATATGAACTCTGGGTTGCTTTGGCTGTACAGGTTCTTAATCTTAGTTCTTACTCCTAGTCCTACTCCTAGTGGTCACTGCTTTTTTCACATCTTATCAGTGCTGAATGCTGAAAGTTCACTGAACCCAGTACAGATTTGTTTTTCATGAGCTAACACTGGAGTACAACTGCGTTGGAACACATCTGATATTCTGTGTAAACATGGCACTTCACTGTTTGGTTGTCCTTGTTATAGATTAGCCAAATCAATCTCACTTAGCCATGCACCCCTAAAACACTGTGAATTACGAGTCTTGTGTTTTGCTGTAGGCTGATTCATAAGACATTTCAATTTGACACTGCTCATGACATGGCTGTGCACAGATTAAAAAATGTGTTGCATTGTTTAGGTTGCATTGTCTCAGTTAACTCAGTAAAAAAAATCAGTGGCCGTCATCACGCACTTGGCAGGTTTTTAAGGGGTATTTTCATGCATTACTATGGATTTTGAAGTGTAAATTTCATATACAGAGTGAAAGTCAAAAGGATGAATTTGAAGTCCTAGTGCATAAATATGCACAGATTGGTTTTTTTTCAGGAGCCCTGCTCAACCCAGATGTAGGAATCATGGGGGATCCTCTAGAGGCATGCTGCCAGGTCTCTGAAGCAGGGAGCTGTAGTGCCATTTGTTTCTTTTGTTTTCTTCTCAGTTCATCTGAAACTGAATTGATGCCATTGTCCAGCCATGGTTTGAGTCCTATGATTCAGTATAAATCATGATTGTAATTTGATTATGATTGGCTTTTAACTCTAAGGCTACTCTGCTGGGCTTCACAAGAGAGGTGTTTTTAGTATTGACAACATTTTACCCAGGCTAACTGACAATCGATGATCTAAATCCTCATAGGGATGGATGTCTTTCATCATTCATGGGGTTCATCATTCATTCTAAAAATTAAATGTTAAAAACTCACCTCTACAAACAATACCATGACAAATGATTTCAAATTCTGCCTTTTTATCTCCCCCCCCCCCCCCCCCCCCCCGCCCACTTACCTTCCTTCACTTCTTGTTAGTATATTATATATATTATTATTACATTCCTTCTGTGTGCTGGTGTGGGTGTGGTGTGCAAGGAATACAATATTATGACTAATATATAATATATAATTATTATTTTTGAGGTTTTAAATTTAATGTATACATTTCATTTTTATTTTATTTTTATCTTGAAAAGTGCTATGTGCTCACCCTTGTCAGTGAGATACAGCACTGTAGAGATGACTGTTATTATTATTGTGGTTTGCATGATCAGCGTAATCAGTTGGGTCCCTTACAGGACCTTTGTTTTAGGAGATGATGTTGCCTCAGGTCAACAAAACAGTGACAGTTCATGAGCAAAGGTCATCATCTGAGTAACTTGTGCCACAAGTTGTGGCTGCGCAGCCCCAGATTTGACCATTGAGTTTAGATGATGAAAAATGTATGGGTGTAGAGCAAAAATTGAAAATGCACTAGTAGTAGTACATCTTTTTTTTTTTTTTTTTAGCTCCATAGTCCATTGAAGGACAGTTTTATCACATGCATGTATTTATGATGAAGTTGAGTGTGGAAGTGGAACAATCTGCTTTTTGTTCCAGTTTGCAGGGACCAAGCTTGCTGATAAGAGTGCTTTGGAAGAGGAGCCTGAGAGTGATGAGGAAGAAGAGGTTTCCAGTGGCAGTACCACTGAGTCTAACAATGAACAAAGCACCACTAATCAGACAAATGGAAAGGGAGGTGGGGAAAGTAAGTTGTTCGTTATGTTTTTGCAACTAGCATAAAATGAGTATTCTCTGTTGTGAACTCAGGCTATCCATTGTGCAGCTAGCATAAAAATGAATCTTCCCTGTTATGAACTCGGGCTCCAGTTGTGCAACTAGCATAAAACAGGTTTTGTTCACAACAGACACCAGGGGTTGAACTTGAAACAAAACAAAAACACACGCACACGGAAATCAAGGATTTGTTTATAACAATTTTGTAAATGCTTCCTTGATTTCAAATGTTCATATATAATATGCATCATTTCAGTATTTAAACTGGGTTTCATTCACAGTGAATAGCAGAACAGACAGGCTGCACCTAACAAGAAGTGACACAGCTTACCTGTGTTGCTTACGCACCGCCTCTTTGATAATAATTTAATATATATATATATATATATCACTTTTATCAGGTGCAAGTCACAAAAGATCTGTGCTTGCATTGCCTGAGGAAGAAGATCAAATGAGGCTGCAGGAAGCTGTTACACTTACAGTGTTAGGCCAATTGTGACACATGAAGTTGTTTTTGTTTTTCTTCTATTTGTGTGTGTTTTGTTTTGTTTTTTACCATTGAGTACTGTGAGCCATCACTTCATATTTAGCACTTAAAGGAAATGTGTTACTAATTAGACTGATTTTTCTTCGACTTGGAGGCTAATAATGAGTTTTTCTCAGACCCAGAGGCTGTTTTGGTAAACTCTTAAAAGCTGTACATGATAAAAATTGATATTGATAACAGCAGCCACTGAGTTGTGTGCAACACCCCTTCCCACATTTATGACTTTTTTTGGAGAGTTATCCTACCACTCTGCCCTCCACTCCCCTTCCCCCCAATTTCCTTTTTTCAAGAGTTCCCCCCACCCCCATCCCCATCTTTCCTCCCCCTTCCCCCAGCCCTGTCCAGTTTTTCCTTTATTAACTCTGTTTTTCAGATTGTTGATGTGTGCAAAAAATGTGTGTGTAATAATCAGTCATTGTCATTTTGACCAACCATACGTGTAGACAGATGTTTATCATCTGCCTCAGTTTGTTTTAGTCTCTCTCTCATTCTTTCAGTCATTATATATTATATATTTGACCTGTTATTTTCTTTTGTGCAGGCCATGTCATCAAGAGAGACTTTCAAATCACAGTTGCCCAAGGTCTTACTCGACCGGAATGGGAGCCTTTCAAAAAAAACTTTGAACTTTCAGATATCTTCTACTTCACAAAATGTGGCATGGAGGTAGGGGTTTGAGTGTATGCATGTTTGTTTGTATACATGTGGATGTGCATGTGTATGCATTTAGTTGGCAGAATAGAAGGAGAGGCTTTGTGTGTGCGTATCTTCAGTGTTTTGGTAAAATTTCATGTTTCTTGTTACATTATTATTAATTGCAGTGTGTAACTAATTCTAATAATTGTGATACTTGTTTCACTTAAATGCTTTCAAGATCTAACAAGTAGTAGTGTTATTTGACAACAATTTGAATTAATTCATAAATACTAATGTTGCGTAATTTATTGTCCACAAAAAAATAATATCTTGTATATTAATTATGTTTCAGGCCATCATAGAGGATGATGTTACCCATCGATTTAAAGCTGGAGGTGTGTGCACTGTACAAGGCATTTCAGCTGAATATTGCCACATCAGACTAGTCTCTGTGACATAAATTATCATACCATCAGAAGCAGATGTTGTTGGTTTGTGTGTGTATGTGAGAGAGAGAGAGAGTGTGTGTGTGTGTTGTGTGTGTGTGTGTGTGTGTGTGTGTGTGTGTGTTGTGTGTGTGTGTGTTTCTTTAAAAAGGGATGAAAACAAAACTGAAATAAAAAACATATTAATGCTTCTTGGTTCTTATTTGCATTGATAGTAAACTTCCCCATTCATTCTTCTTCCATGTTCATTTCTTTTTCATGTTGTCAGATTTTTTTTCCCCAAGTTGTTATTCAGCAGTTTCAATACTGATTTTATTTAAGAGCAAAGAGAGAGATTGTATGCATGGTTGCACACACACACACACACACACACACACACACACACACACACACACACACACACACACACACACTGTGCAGTCTCAACAGAAATACTTGTGTTGATCTTTTCAGAACTGACTTCATGGAATCTCCTTACAAGAACCAACAAGGGCTATCAGTTTGCAAGGTAACCATTGCAAAGTCAGTTTGCTTGCTTCTGGTACAAGCTCCCCCCCCCCCCCCCCCCCCTTTCTTCTTCATGTATATTGTCATTGACAGATGGGTGATGTTTTATATGTGAAAAAAGACACCACTTGCAAAATGTTAAACATGAAGCACTTGAAGAGGTGACAAAAAGGTATCTCTGGAGGGTAGCCAAAGAATTTAAATGTATGGTGTGTGATTGTGAGACATTTTTCACCATCTTTTTATGACCCAGTCTTAGGAGATGTAAATGTAAACATTGTAAATGTAAACATAAGGTAAACAATGTAACTACATTAATGTAAACAGTGTAAACCATGTTTTGTTGTTGTTGTTTGTCTGTCTTTTACACATTCATACATGATGTTTTGGTTTGTAAAGTTATCATCGTTATTTAACTGCTTGATTGAGGTTATTTCTGAGATTACTTTTCTATATTTACCAAATAATCCACAGCTGCATGTTATGAGGTTATTTCTAAAATGACTTTTCTAATACCAAATATTCCATGGTTGCATGCTACCATGTGCAGTTGAATGAAATGGTATTAAATATGCTACGCCTGCTAGTGTTTTGAATTGTGTGCGCAGCATGCACCGGTGGGAAAAGGCCAACATGATGGACTGTCATTGCAAGGTGTTGAACAGGGTTTGAACTCCATTATGATTGCAGTGTCCGCCTGACCATACTGTGGTGTTTTGGCTGTGTGGTCCGCTACGTTATTTTGTTCCCCTTCAGGTAAGCTTTTTTTGACAGTTCAGGAGGATGTGGGGAAGTGACTTGTTTGTATCTTGTATTTTGGTGTGTGTTTTTAAGCATGTTTTGTTCAGGCAGTGTTGCGAGTCTACCTGAATCTTGCCAGTGTTTTAAAGTAAAAGTCCAAGGTTTTTAAGTATGCAAAATGACCATCGAAATGAGTCACTAGTTTCAGATTTAATGAAATAAAAATTTGTAACAAAATGTTTAATTGGGTTTTTAATTGATTTTATTTTCTGTAGGCTGGCTGAGACTACAGTCTCGGGTTCTCCATCAGTCACGTGACTTTCCTGGAAGTGACATCAGTCTGGGGAGTCAGTGCGGTTGCCATCTTAGATTCTTCAGTAAACTGTGTATGCGTGTGGTCGACAAAAAAGTTAACTATGCCGACCTACTGTGTTGCTGCGAACTGTAACAATTCGCAGACAACCTCAGGTATAACAATGCACGATCTCCCTCGCAATTGACACACAGTGAGGCGAAAGTGGATTAAATTTCGCATCACGCACATTTGTGTAGCGAGCACTTCAGTGAGTGCGATTTCGCAAACCCCATGGAATACCGCATGGGGTTTGCTTCGAAGCTGACACGATGTTCCGGTACTCTTTCAAAATCCTGCCTGACAGGCTCAAACTGATACGGCTGTATCCTTGTGGGTTTCTTGGCAAAGTATCAGTTTTGTCTTCGGAGCTTGAGTTGGCCATTTTGCAGCGACTCCCCAGAGTGACGTAGTAGGCATATGGTCACATGATTTGGGCCTCATGGCGACGCTTTCGGTATGACAGAAAATGCCTTTTTTCGTGCATTTATAACCCTCAGATCACAGTTTCACCTACATCATCATTCTCAGCGAGCTTTAACGGAAATCGTGTCAAAAATCACCCCTAACCTTGGACTTGTCCTTTAAGGTCTAATCTTTTAACATTTCCAGCACATTTTTTTTTTCTTCAATTTTTTTACATTTTTTACACAGATTCAGCAGTGTTTTTCTAACACAAATCAAAATTGTTGACTTAAACTAGCCAGCTCTTAGTATGGCCCACAGTGAACTATCTTGTGACTCACTGACATCCTATGCATGTGCACCCTTGTGACTCAACAGGGTCCTCTTGGCTGTGGTGGCTGTCGTCTATCTGGTTGTGGCCACTGCATTCCTGGGCTACCTTCCAGCTGGCCCGTAAGTGACCTCTGATCAAATTGGAGCAGTGAACAGCATGCAGTTGTGACTACGTTACTTTGGAAAGGGACTGAGAGAAACATCATTTTGTGTGCTTCAGCGTTTGTGCTTGTTTTGCAGGTAGCACAAAGAAGTGCGTTGTGTTAAGGGTTTAGTGATGTTATTTTTGGTAAACTGGTTGTATGGTTCAAGTGTTTAAAGTAAATTAACCTGGGTTTGGGTCACCATTCTGATCCTTAATTTTGTTGTGTGTAGTGTTCTTTTTTTCGTTCTTTTTTCTTTTCTTTTCAGGATAGCAAAAACTATTTGAGGTGAAAGCAAAGTGTCAAAATAATATGTGAATTAAGCTGAATCATCATTTGTTTACATATTAATAATTACCTTCATCTTCCAGTGAATGGGTGTATTTCTGTAAATGACCTTTCTTGTGAAAGTGTCGGGACTGTCATAAAATCAGCATTTGACTAAACTTTGCTTTATTTGAATCAGTGACCATATTTGTGTATGACTTGTTGATGAAATTAAAGACTCCACTCATTTTTTCTGCCTTTTTTGTGGGGGTTGGGGTGGGTGGGGTGGGGGGGGAGATGAGTTGATGGACAAAGATCAGTGTAAGGATTGTGTTAAAGGCATTAAGTAACATTGTACTGTTTGATTCCCACTTCAGTGTCAAGAGGCTGTTGTACAAACATGTCAGTTTGATGAGCTTTCGGATCATGGCTCGTTCCTGTTCAGCAGTCATCACTTTCCACAATGAGTAAGTGTGTTGTTGACTTGCCTGTTTGGTGACATTTAAAAAAAATAAATCCTTTTCTGATGAACAGGGATGCTTTCTTTCCCTCCCTGTCTCTCTCTGTCTCTCTCTCTCTCTCTGTCAAAGGACCTCAAAGGACCTCAAAACAGCGTAGAACCACATGTGTGCCATTGTTGAAGGATCATGGATGCATGTGAGAAGGATTTCTTTCTTTTTTTCCTCCATTTTCCCCCCTGCTCCATCATCTGTTATTGTTTCAATACATTTCTTTACTTCAGTCAAGTGGTCAGCAAAAAAGTGATTTTGGCATGGTCAGTAACATCCCTGACTGAATATGTCATTCTGAAACATGTGAACCTTTTGGGAAAAGTTATCTTGAATGAAGATGTTTTGTTTTCTCAAATAGTATATATATATATATATACCACCGTAAGAAAGTTTGGGAGTTCATATTTAATCAAGGTTCAGAGTTGTTGTTGTTGTTGTTGTTGTGGGTATTGTTTTGTTGAGCTTGCTATTCTGGAGCATCGCCAGCAAGTGACTTTAGTGATGTAATATTAAAGAGAATTTATAAGGCACTTAGAACCTAATATGAGCCTGAAGCACACAATACAAGTACAATAAAGTCAACAAAATATATACACAACCTAGAGCACAATGAACCCTACTGATTACATGAACACAGTAAAACACATCATTAAACATATTTCTCATCACTTCCAACACACATGCATGCATGCACAAACGCAAAACCAGTGGCACGCAACTGCATGCACACAGGCATGGCAAGCCCAGAGGAGAACAGATGCATCTTGGGGGTGGTGCCTGGGTTAGAACTGAAGTGATGTTTTTTTCTGGCATGAGTCCTTTTCTGGAATAGTTGACCTTTTTATAGTGATCTTCGAATAGTTGACCTTTTTAGAGTGATCTCAGTTAGCTAGTGCATCACATCACCAGATAGTGTTTCTTTCTGATAGTTTGTGATATCATGCAGATCTATCTAAAATCAATCAAGTTTATGTCTGAAGTGGAGTTCAGCTTACCATATGACGATATGTCTAAAAATCCAGTTCACAGTAGAAAATGTCGAAGCCTTGATGATTATTAGGGGTCATACTGACTCTGAATGGATTGTGTTGTTATGCACAACACTTAAAAGTTGGCTCATGGAAGTGATTCAGTATTTCTGACTATTGCAGAGAGAATCGGGTGAAGAATGGAATTTGTGTTGCTAATCACACATCACCCATTGATGTCTTCATGCTGTCTTGTGATAATAGCTACGCCTTGGTGAGTCTGTGCAGTTGGCTTTGGCCAGTCCATACAATTGATTGTAATGCTTTTGTGGCTGGTATTAACCATTTTGAAAACGAGTTTACTGAGGATTTCATCTTCGTCATCTTTTTGTTGTGTGTGTGTGTGCTTGCTTGCATGTTGTATGTGCTTGTGTGTGTGTATGTGTGTGTGCATGTGTATATATACATATTATGTGTGTGTGTGTGTGTGTGTGTGTGTGTGTGTGTGTTGTGTGTGTGTGTGTGTGATTGTTTTACACATGAGCATGTAATCACATTGTGTGTGTGCATGTGTTAGTCAATGTTTTACACATGAGCATGTAATCACATCTGGGTGCTTGAAGTTGAAGAGATATAAATTAGCATGACAGTGACTTTGGTTGAAAAACAAACAAACTTCTTTTTACTGCAGTAGAGACCCTGATGAAATGGCACCCTGACAAGAGACCACCCTGCTTTGAAAATATCGTCTCCACCTTGGCTTTGGCTCTGTCACAACACGCTGATGCCAAGGCAACATTAAAATGTTGTTATGCACTGCATAGTTATGTGGGGACTGTCTTCACCCATGATAAATTCCTTGCATGATGATGGCATCCATCCTGCAGAAATAGAGACAAATCTGCCCTTGACGGTGTGTGGCTGTTCATGTGGCAGCGTAATAAAAGAAATGGTCACATGTACAAACTTCTCACCCAGTAGAATGCATTTGTCAGTGTACAGTAGCCTGTACCAGGAGACCCCTAGAGTGTTCAGCTGGGGAGCGCTACGACAACAACAGCAACTTCTTCTAAAGCCTCTCGCTTCATACTTTCCATGTAAATGAACCCTTCTGGGACAACCGCCCCACTTTTAAGACCACTTTTACTTGGTCTTTAGGGTGGTCTTGAACAAGGGGTTCCACCTGCAGGCTGACCTTGCCTGTGGCATGTGCTGAAGATTACTGCTTTGCAGGAGATTGTTTTCAACTGCAGGCTGACCTTGCCCATGGCATGTGCTGAAGATTACTGCTTTACAGGAGATTGTTTTCAACTGCAGGCTGACCTTGCCTGTGGCATGTGCTGAAGATTACTGCTTTACAGGAGATTGTTTTCAACTGCAGGCTGACCTTGCCTGTGGCATGTGCTGAAGATTACTGCTTTGCAGGAGATTGTTTTCAACTGCAGGCTGACCTTGCCAACTGCATGTGATGAAGATTACTGCTTTACAGGAGATTGTTTTCAACTGCAGGCTGACCTTGCCAACTGCATGTGATGAAGATTACTGCTTTACAGGAGATTGTTTTCAACTGCAGGCTGACCTTGCCAACTACATGTGCTGAAGATTACTGCTTTACAGGAGATTGTTTTCAACTGCAGGCTGACCTTGCCAACTGCATGTGATGAAGATTACAGTTTTATAGGAGATTGTTTTCAACTGCAGGTTGGTCAAGTCCACGGTGGCCTGCTGGGGTTGTTGCAGCGAGCGCTGGGACGTGCCACTTCTCACGTCTTCTTTGAGAGGTCTGAAATCAAGGACAGACACCTGGTCGCTCAAAGGTTTGTGTGAAGGCAGTAGTCCTTTGTTTAAGCATAGTAGTCCTGGAGGGGTGGGGGAAGTTGGGTGGGCAGTTAGGGGGGTGGGTGGGGGGGGGGGGGGGGTATTAGAGTTTAGTATTGAAATACCCTTTTACAATCTTGTCAGCTAATTGTGCATGTGCTAGTGACAAGATTAGAACCTCCTTAGTAGAATGGTACTGAACAATACATATATATATATATATCACAGATTTAGCTGCTTTGCTTCTAAGCTAATAGACTGTGATACCAGGCAACTTCTTGTTCAACAAAAAGTAGGAAGTACCTGAACCATAATTGTGCTTTGACTTTCACTGCAGCGGAGCATGTCAGTCTAGGTCACTTGTGTATTGTGAGGATATGCAGCCACAAAAAAGAAAGAAAGAAAAAAAGCCCAAGGATTAACGGCAGTGGGGAGTCAGTCTCACAAATTGTAATTGTTAATACACAAAAAAACTGCAAGAAAAGACCAAGGATCAAATGCAATCGGGAGCCAGTCTCACAAATTGTAACTGTTAATATGGCAGCAATGAACACAGTGTTTTACACTTAAAGGGGCACTGAAATTGTTAATATGGCAGCGAAGAACACAACGTTTTGCACTTAAAGGGGCACTGAAATTGTTAATATGGCAGCGATGAACACAATGTTTTACACTTAAAGGGGCACTGAAATTGTTAATAGAGCATAGATAACACAGTATTTTACACTTAAAGGGGCACTGAAATTGTTAATAGGGCATATATAACAGCATTTTACACTTAAAGGGGCACTGAAATTGTCGATATGGTAGTGATGAACACAACGTTTTACACTTAAAGGGGCACTAAAATTGTTAATAGGGCATAGATAACACAGTATTTTACACTTAAAGGGGCACTGAAATTGTTGATATGGCAGTGATGAACACAGTGTTTTACACTTAAAGGGGCACTGAAATTGTTAATTTGGCATAGATGAACACAACATTTTACACTTAAACTAGGGGTACTGACATGTACATGTAAAGCCGGCCTGAAAATGTTCAGATATTTTCATCTACACGCCTCATCTGGTTGTTCTACCGGTATTTATGTGAAAGCAATGCTTTTTTGCTTTCAGTTGAGCTCCTCATGGTATATCCATGCAGGTTTGCTCTTCACCAATGATGAGCACAAACAAGCTGGCTTGTGTTTGTCATGTTTCTTCTTTTTTGTATTGATTCTTTTGCCACAGGTGACAGGTACCAGCCTTGTTTATGATGCTGCTGAGACAGGTTGCAGCACTCATGGTTGTTTTCATGACTGAGATGCTGATTTTTTTGATTTTTTTTACAAACAGGGCCTGAAAACTGCTGTTTTGAAAAACATTTTTTTTTTTAATTATCCAAACTTATGTTTGGTGCCAGAGTCATAAAAACAGCTGGCAGCAGGAGCTGCTGCATTTGAGAACTGCTGACGCTGAAAGGGTTAAGACCTTATACGTTTCCCTGTTCTCTTGTCACTGCCAGTAATGTGAGAGCCTGATTTTACCGTTGGCTTAAAATGGAGATGATAAATATGGATGGTAGGCACACCTCCTGCAGTGCTTAACTGTTGTTCCCGCTTTGTACTGCAGGCTGAAGGAGCATGTGAATGACCTGGACAAACTGCCCATCCTCATCTTTCCGGAGGGTGAGTGCTGCTTCCTGAGTCTTGGTGCCAGACTTTGCAGGCTTTTGTTGTTGTTGTTGATAACCTGTTACCTCGTGATACGGTACAAGACCCTGATTTTGTTGTAAATCAGCTATAGTTTTTTTCTCTTTCTTTTGGATGTAGGTAATCAGCGGACCTAGTCTTATTATAAATTACCAGTCTGCAATACCTTATTCTGTATGACTGTGTCATTGCTCAGTGAGCATCACGACTGATGAAGAGCACTCTGCGCTCTCACACTCTTTGGTGTTTGTTTTGTGGTCAGGGGCTGATGAAATGTTACATTACTGTGACATGTGACTGACATGATTAGTACCAAACCATATGGTCAAGCAGGACGACCATTATGACCTGAAGGTGTTATAATGTCACACTAACACAAGTAAGTTGTATCAGATTCTGCCTTTAAAAAAGAAATAAAAAATATATGACTTTCCTCAGAAACAAAAACCATAACCAAAAGTGTTCAGTCTTTTTTCAAAGACATGCGAGTTCAAAAAAACTATTCTTAAACCTGTCCTTTTTTGACTGTGAGCTGACAGAGCATATGCGCTTCTTGTTTTATCATCAGTGATGTTGCGTTTCTATTTATTTATTTTTACGGTTTGATGACCTGTTTTCATCTCTGAGTTATGTTCACATGCCCTCACAGGCATTGTTGCACACTCTGCTTTTTTCCTGTCTGTTTTTTAATTTGGTTAACTAGTTTTGGTATGGTTCTTCATCATGGCATCGCCATCTTTTTGGTGCCATTTTTGTGCGATGCTTCCACTGGAAGTGAGAGCTCTGTGCCTTGTGCTTTTTTTGTCGGCCTTTGCTGTGCTGTCTGTGTTGCACTGTTTACCTGCCACCCGTGCTGCCTTGTGCTCTTTTTTTTGTCGGCCTTTGCTGTGCTGTCTGTGTTGCACTGTCATGAGGCATACTCCCTTGTGCTTTTTTTTTTATCAGCCTTTGCTCTGCTGTCTGTGTTGCAATGTTTACCTGCCGTCAGGCATACTCACCAAGTCTTCAGTCCACTTCTGTGTCGCAGCTGCCAAGCAGCTTGATTCACAGTTCAGTGTCAGTGGATTGTACGCTATCCCCACCCCCACTCACAAGTACTACAGTCGACAAGATCTGGATATTGACACTGCTTCGTCTTCCTCTGCTGATCCTTCCTCTCTCCTACTGATCGCATGTCTCCGACACCTGGGCATTACTTACAGTCTACCGCAGAGATCAAGGAGAGGTGGCAGGAATGAGCCATGGAAAATCGAGATGAGGATCAGTGGCAGTTCTGTCTTCCAGAAATGTTCTGGAACTTTTTCATCAGTGCCAGCCATCAATACAACCTCCTCAGACCATATTTCTGGCAAGGGGACTCACCATTTTAGCAGTGAGGAGACAGGTACCGTTTCTTCTAACCCTAACTTGATTGTGACTGATGCTCTTCTGCCTAGAGATGACCTGTTCTCACAGTTTTCTCAGTCTCACACTCTGTTGGTGGTCTGATAACAAAGCATCTGAACTGAACAATCTACTCACTGACCATGGGACTGACATTTTGCTAGTTATTGAAATGTAGCTGAAAGAGCAGGGTGATGAAACACAGAGAGCTGAGATGACACCAGCTGGTTATGTACTGAAGTCATTTCCTAGGAAAGATGGACATGGAGGTGGTCTTGCATCTCTCATAAAAAAAAGTTTTTGGAGAAGCACTTTGTTGTAAAACTGCCACCCATTTGGACTTTTGAAACATTTGAGGCGTGAATCGTGTACAGCAGTGTTTCACCAACTTCATTTTGTTTGTACCGCCCTCATCACAGCAAACAGAACAAGAGAACAGACAAAATGTTTTTTGGACAAGTTTCCAGATTTTCTTCACTTGCTCAGAGACGGTAAAGAGGTTATTGTGGTGGGTGACATTAATTGTCACTCTGAGAACAAGCGTAACAGCGAAGTGTGTCAAATTAAGATCCTTGCTGCATGATTATTGTTTCAAACAGCTCATGAAGAGACCAACTCCTCCCTGCGGTCACCTCTTGGACTGGGTTATTGTTTGTGATGACTCCCCTATCGTCAGCAGTCTTAATGTAATGAACACCATTGCACTGTCTGACCACATGACTGTCTTCTGTAAGCTTTCTCTGCGAAAGCCTAGCGGCACAAAGCAACAAGTGACATTTTGAAAACCTCAGATGGCTTGATCCTACCAGTTTCCAGACTGATCTCTCCCAGGTGGCCTCATCGTTGGCTGAGTGTCCAGACAGCGAGCTGCTGGGGCAGTTTAATGCCTCTCTGAGGAACTTCCGAGACTGCCACGCTCCACTCATCACCCAGACTGTCACGGCATGCCTGTGCACTCCATGGATCTCTGAGGAGCCAAAAAGGCTGAGTGTAATCTGAACAGGACAGAAAGATGTTGGTGCACTAGTGACTTAACAGTTTGTTGAAAACATAATTTAGATGACTTGGTGCCTTTGAGTTGCAAAATTGTAAATGAATCACTGTTGTTTGGGTCTGTTCCTTTGCAAATCAAAGAGGCAGTCATGACACCCTTCTAAAAAACAAAAAACAAACAAACAAAACTGGCCTTGATGCAAACAGATAAAAAAAAACTACAGACCTGTGTCAAAACTGCAATTTCTCTCCAGACTGCTTGAGAAGGTGGTGCTGCATCAGCTTTGCAACCATTTGTTGACCAACAATTGGTTTGATAACTTTCAGTCTGCTTACTGTGTGCATCACAGTATAGGGTTCCTCAAGGTTCAGCCTTTGGCCCAATACTCTTTGTACATTCAACCACTGTCCGAAGTTATTTCTCAAAGTAGGTGTGGTCATCACAAATCTGCTGATGATACTCAACTTCACCAGTCTTCAGCTCCATCTGACCGTCACTGGTTGTTGACTTTGAGCAGCGTGTCAACTCTGTAGGGAGATGGATGACTGGTAATGTAGGCTGAAACCGGACAATGTGCTGTCTCCTGGTGACGAAAGCCATTGCTCAGCTGATGTGTTCTTTTGTTCTCAGTTGGCTGGACTACTGCAACTCCTTGCTCATTGACATCAGATGTACAGGCTGCAGAAAGTTCAAAACCACACAGTGAAAGTTGTTTATCACATGAACATGGTAGACCACTGCTCAAGGGACTTCACTGGCTGCCTGTCAAAGAAAGGATTATTTTCAAGATAACCGCCTTTGTTTTTCGTTTCTGCGATGGTACCCTGCCGCCATACGTGTCATCATGTCTCTATATACACTTCTTCTTGGACTCTCTGTTCCAGTTCAGATGAAAAAAATCTTTTTTGCACAGGATGGAAACTTAAGGGCTTTGGTTACCAGTTGTTCTCTGTTCAGGCTCCCCTTGTCTGGAACAACCTTCCTGCTCACATCCAACACTGCAGTTCTCTCGCACAGTTCATAACTCCTCTTTGAACCTTTCTCTTTACTTCTGCCTACTCTGAGTTACTCTAACCTTTTCGCAGGCTTTGGATGCTGTACCTGATTTTCTTCTTTTGCTGACATCTTCATTGGCTGAGTGTTGATTATTGGGAGAGGGGCTGGGGGGTGGACAGAGACACAAGGAGAGGGAAGTGAGGGTTGTGTGCACACGCTCGTGTGTGTGTGTGTGTGTGTGTGTGCGTGCGCGTGTGTGGTGTGTGCGCGCGCGCGTGCGTGTATGGATGCGTATGTGTGAGAGTGTCACGTGTGTGTATGTGTAAGTCAGTGTCACATGTTTGTATGTATGTATATATGTGTGTGTGTGTTAGTACATGTGCACATGTGTGGATGTGGGGGAGAGTGAGGGATAGAGTGAGATATGAAAAGCATTATTAAAGCTGGTTTTGTATTTTTGTAATTTTTATGTTTTGTGCTTTGAGCCTCACACATGTATAGTTGCAGAGAGATTCAGAGCATTAATAATGCATTTACTATTATTAACATTCAGGAGTGCATGACTTACTTATAAATGTCAGCTATTCATTCATGATTTTTTTTCCAGCAGTGTACATAATTATTGCATCATTTTTAAAATCCCCCCTTTTTTTTTTCTTGTACAGGGACGTGCATCAACAACACTTCAGTTATGATGTTCAAGAAAGGCAGCTTTGAGGTGTCGACCACGATATACCCTGTAGCCATCAAGGTAGGGATGCAGAATCAACTTACTGTTTAGATTTGATTCAAGTTTTTCAACAGGAGCGTAGCATCAAGTCACTTGGGTGTCTTAGCTGCGACTTGAGTTGTGCAGGAAAACGATAACGTTGCAGATTTTTTGCTTAAACCTGTTCAGCTATTGTCTCGCTGTTACCTTTGCTCTCTGAAGTATCCCAAATAAAACACAAGCTATTGATTGCACATATTTTCCTGTTTTGACCAGATTTCTTAAGTATCTTGGTGTCTGTATTTTCCTGTTTTGACCAGATTTCTTAAGTATCTTGGTGTCTGTATTTTCCTGTTTTGACCAGATTTCTTAAGTATCTTGGTGTCTGTATTTTCCTGTTTTGACCAGATTTCTTAAGTATCTTGGTGAGAACCCAGAGCTGACAAAGATTCCCACTTTCATGCCTGGAGCAGAACAGAATATTGCTCTGCATTCTTTTGCCTGCTGTCAGAAATTCTGCTATTTGAATGCCTTCCTTCCCAGTTCATTTAGCTGCATATTTTTCCAGCCCACTTTTAAAAGTGCCATGAACTGTAAATAAGACTTTTACTGGGGATCTGATAATTTTGTTTCAACCTGATAATGACATTTTGGTGTTGATGGGGTGCTTAACATCAAACACTCCTCCATTCTCCCTCTTTTTTTCTGCCTTTAAAACCACCCTCAAAACTCACCTGCTCAGTGACTATTTCTAAACAGGGCTTTTTCACAACCATCTCTAGATCTAGCCACTGCCCCACCCCACCTCCCCAACCAAACAAAGAGAATGTCATTGGTAGACTTTGCAATTGCGGTCTAAAATGCTGAATTTTCATTTCATCTTCAGTATGATATGCGGTTTGGCGATGCTTTCTGGGATAGCAGCAAACATGGCATGGTGACCCATCTCTTCAACATCATGACCAGCTGGGCGCTGGTCTGTGACATCTGGTACCTGCCGCCCATGCACAGACGGGTGAGATAAACCCACTGATATTTACTCTTTGGTGACAGTGGTTGAAATGATTCTGCCTTGAAGTTGAAGGCAGGGCTTTGGGGTGGTTGAAATGATCCTGCCTTAAAGTTGAAGGCAGGGCTTTGGGGTGGTTGAAATGATCCTGCCTTAAAGTTGAAGGCAGGGCTTTGGGGTGGTTGAAATGATCCTGCCTTAAAGTTGAAGGTAGGGCTTTGGGGTGGTTGAAATGATCCTGCCTTAAAGTTGAAGGTAGGGCTTTGGGGTGGTTGAAATGATCCTGCCTTAAAGTTGAAGGCAGGGCTTTGGGGTGGTTGAAATGATCCTGCCTTAAAGTTGAAGGCAGGGCTTTGGGGTGGTTGAAATGATCCTGCCTTGATTACAGGGCTGTGGTGTGAGCTGTACTTTGAGTTGTTCTGGTCCAGGCTCCCTCTGATCACTCATGTTGTGATGTCCAGCAGTAACTGGTCTACGCTTTCTGCAGGATATATGCGGGAGCCCTGGTTTGTCATTTGGTGACTTGTTACACCCTGATACAGAAGTTTTTTGTTTTTAAAAAATTTATTTTTTTTTTTTAACCCCTTCACTGCCTCAGCCTGTAAAATTTTCGGGCTGAAAGATGCATGGACGCGTCTGCAAACAGTATATTTTCTGGTCCTATAGTACATCTGCTTTCAATGCTATACATTTTTATGACAACCCTTTCACATGCCAGTACAAAAAACAAACCAAAAAGGGTTACGGGTTTCAGCTTTCACACTTTTACTTGTCGTTTTCAAGTGACATCGTGGCAGTGAAGGGTGAAACAGTGTATAAAACAGTATTCACCCTGATATAACCCTATGTGGTTTCACTGTGCTAATATCATCCTGTGTTGTCAAAATCCAAGAATTAAGTAATACGATTGGAAAGGGGTTATATTTCCTTCTGTTGACAGATGATCTACTTTCTTGTAACAGACTGCATGTATTTCATGTGCAGAGTGGAGGTAATGTGTCATGTTCATTTCTCTCTTTTGTGCACAGGAAAATGAGGACGCTGTAGATTTTGCTGGCCGAGTAAAGAGAGAGATAGCAAAACAGGGTGGATTGGTGGACTTGGACTGGTGAGTGCAGTTTCACAGAGTAAAATGTTAATGAAAATCCCACCTGAAATAATACAGTGCTCATTATAAAGATGTGTCCTTGTGGCGTTGTGTTTGCTCACCCTGCTGACTCGAGTGAAACGTATGTGAAAAATAATGCTAGAGTTTTGCTTATGACCCTGCGAATGCGTGAACTTGTAAAACTTTGCCCATATATAATCAGATGTTTTTCCCTGTTGACAGCCTTTTTTTGACAAGTTTAAAAGAACTGTTAGAAGCTCATGCTGCTGAAAGTTTCCCTGTTTTGTTGTAGTTTGGTGATTTTGTATGAGGTAACTTTGTAGGGAAGAAATGAATGCACAGTAGAGGCTATTACAATATATTGTGACTTGATAGTTGTATTTTTAATCCCTGTCAAAATTAATGTGCACGTTTTAGCATTGGAGACTGTGTCCTTGTGTGTGTGTGAGAGAGAGAGAGAGACAGTGCAGTAGGCTTACACTATTTATTAGGTTTGTTTTGCTCGTGACCATGATTCAAATTTCCTGTGTATACAGAGGACAAATAAATATTCTTGATTCTTGATATTGTAATTATCATAAGCTTTCATGACCCTGGTCTTCATCTGAGAGTGTTAACCGACCACTGGGGAAGGAAAAAAAAGAAGAGTGATGGCAGTATCAGCTGCTATGTTTATTCAGTTGGCTTGGCCAGTCTTGAAGGTCAGGATGTGCATGTCAGCAACTGAAATGTTTATTGTAATAACTCAGCTTCAGTAAGTAAGTAACTTGGTGTTTTACACCCAGTTATCCGTTACGGTTGGCAATTCAGAAGTACTTAACTTTTACTTCATTTCAAGGTCAGTCACACCAGGTCTTGGCAAAAAGTTTGACCTGGGTAATGATACTGATATGTTGACATTTTTTTTAATGACATACCTTTTAAACTTTGGTTTGCATAGCATTATGTGTGAATGTATTAGGCTTAATAGTACTACAGTGCATGACTGTGGTGTTTCCAATGCCGCTGTGTGTTTAGGCCATGACAAACATATTTCCATAGGCATAGGTTGTATGGTGTTTTTTTCCCCCTCCTCTCCTTCCACTCTGAAATGACCTATGGTTGTGCTTGGCAGGGATGGTCAGCTGAAGAGGACGCGTGCTAAAGAGTCATGGAAACAGAAACCGCAGGAACAGTACAGCAACATGCTGAAAACAGACTAGCTGATCACATGTGGGCAGTTGCACCACAGTAAACAAAACACACACACACACACACACACAAACAAACAAAAAACCCAACTGAACAGCTTGTGTGCTGCCAGCTGCCAGTGAACTATGGGCATTCTGTTGACAAGGCAGGCAGAGCGAGTCCCCGCGGGTGAATACACTTCACCTTCAGCCTCGATGGAAACCGGCATTACATGTTGTTGACACCCGTGGTTGACATTCAAGTTACGCAAAATGTGATGGACCGAGGAAGTCGTGTTCAGTAGAAGTGGGTGACAGGTGGTTTGTAGCAACCGTTGGTGACTTCTGTAGTCACCCCTGGGCATTGAAAGTTGTGAGTCAAGGATTTATGTTGTTTTTCTGCCGCCCTGTGACTGGGGGTATGATCTTTTTGTTTAGCTGCCTGTGGCTGCGAGTTGCGTTGTAGTAAAGTCACGGGGTGTTGCTGCAAACTGTCTACTAATGGTGTTAACGTCTCTTCTGCTGCAGAACTTGGTGCCATTCTGTTGATATGAAATTATTAGGTTTAAGTGTCTGTGTGCTTTGTGTGAGAGAGAGAACGTTTCAAGAGGTGTAGCTTTGCACCAGAGGTCTGTGAGGGTGGGTAATCAGTTGGCGAGGTGCAGAGTTTACACTGTTCTGCTTAAGTGTACTGTTGAGTAAGTAGCACCATACTTTTGGGACTATAAGGCGCTTCTTTCTGAAAGGCCCCCCCCCCCTCCCCCAATTTTTAATAACGATAAAGAAAAAGCCTTAAATAGGCTGCACAAGCATATATAAGGTGCGCAAAAATTGGAAAATAGGATCGAATGATCGAAACACAAAATGTAAACATTCATTACATTGACAATGATGAAGAAACAGAAAACATGAAATGCAAACATTCATTACACTGACAATGATGAAAAAACAGAACAAGGCAAAATCGTGAAATAATAAGTCAAACAGGAAAAGGAAACAGTGAGAAGGAAAGTTCAGGTAGCTACAACCATCCACGAGAGCTGCCTACTCATTGTCAGAATCCGTTGAGAAACTGGAGCATTCTTCGTCTTCTGAATCAGACACAAACAGTGACAGTAGTGCCTCATCCAACACAGCGGTGGTTGTGTTTTGAAAGGGACTCTCTGCTCTCTCCACTTTCTCACCATTGACACCAAGTTCCTGTGCTGCTTTCCTGTTGCCAATTTCATCTCCAAGTTTGATCGCACCACGTTTGAATTGCGCCGTGTGTGCCATCCGTCTGGTCTTTGGCAGGGTGTTGAAAAATCCCGAGATCAACAACAGACAACTTTAAGAGAAGCCTAGCGTACACAGATCGACAGACAACAGAATGTAAACAACAGGGGTCAAAGTTGAGAAAGCAAGCAGCGCCTTATAGTCCCACAATTACAGTAATAATATTCTGGTTGCTTACTAGTTTTGTTCAATGACTACCATAGTTTACCTGAATTGTTAGAGGTCATTCATATTCCATATGCATCATGCATGTGCTGGTCTTATTGTATACATTATAGTTTTTCTTTTCTTGCTTTGTTGAGTTCAGAGCCCCAGATTTAGCACTGCAGTCAGTATGCATGCCGGTGTAACTTAAAGTGTTGGCTTGTAAAGTTATATTGGAAACACATGATGCATGTATGTATGTTATTTCATGCGTATTTTAGGGACAGATTGTTTAATCAGAATCTGTGTGCACAAATTTTGCTTGTGATTTCACACAAAAAATGAGTCTTAGTGATGAGCATTGTGTCATGAGCCGCCAATTCAAACTTTGAATTAGCGCATGCCGTAAGTATGATCACCTTAAGGTGGGTGTGATGGCATATCTATTGTTGACTGAGATGGCAACTGTTCCCCATTTTAAGGTCAGGAGATCAGATCATACGACAGAAAGTTAACTGTTTTTGTCTGACCAGTGCCTGAACGCATCTGTTGAAAAGAACATTTGAAGCAACACTACTTACTGCCAGTGGCTGTGCCTGAAGGTTATCTTCAGGAATCCTCTGTTGTGAATGTGGGCTGGTGGAGCAAGTTACTCCTCTCGACTTAGTATACCACGTATTTTATGTAGGTGCTTTGTCTGGACTGTATGGAATCATTAGGATGTATGGAATCACAAAAAAAGTATGTGGCAATCATGGTGTTGAGTCTTCACAGTATGATGATCTCTTCTGTTTAAACTGGGCCAAAGACGTGTATCAAGATGGAATGTATCCACGTATTATTGCTGGGAATTCAGTGGATCAGCAGATGTACAGATTAGGCTTCTGTTTTTTTCCCTTTCTTTTCTTCAGCTTATGTGCACAGGTACTTGAAAAATGGCCAACTTTAGCTTGAGTGGAAACTTAGGACAGTCTTGACAACAAATGAAGTTGTCCCCATTTTTACAGTCAAGCTTATTCTGGGGTGGAACAAGTCTGTGCTGTACCACTGCAGTGCTTGCCATTTAATGTTGTTGTTTTATTTTTCGTTTTGATCAATGGGATTACAACTGCAATATCGAGATTGACTGCTTCTGTGAATATGTATATATAATAAATTTATAAGTGGAAAGGAAAGGCACTGCACGTTTTCATTTCAGTGATGTGACAAAGTACTCATTCTGTGTAAAGTAAACCCGACAACCCAGAACTGTTGATTGTAAAGTCAGTTTGAATCCACAGGCAGAATAAAAGCTGTTCTAGCACATGAATGTAAGAATGTTATAGTGCTTGCATTTAGTGCAGCATACTGATTACTACTAGTGTGGTATCGGAACATCTTGTGAGCCTCATGAATGTTATAGTGCTTGCATTTAGTGCAGCATACTGATTACTACTAGTGTGGTATCGGAACATCTTGTGAGCCTCATGAATGTTATAGTGCTTGCATTTAGTGCAGCATACTGATTACTACTAGTGTGGTATCTGAACATCTTGTGAGCCTCGTGAATGTTATTGTGCTTGCATTTAGTGCAGCATACTGATTACTACTAGTGTGGTATCTGAACATCTTGTTAGCCTCTTATGTATTTGTTGTACTGTGCTGTGTATAGATTAAAGAGGGAATGAACTACAGCATTTTTTAATATTTATTTTTTAAGCTTTGACAGATCCTGAAAGGTGTTTGGGCATGTTTCAAGTGCATCGCAAAGTTTAAATATTCACTGAGCTGAGAATGAACATACAGTGGAACTGTCAAAAGTACTTCACTTCATCAGTTTCAATATTTGTCCCCTTATTTAGTTAAGTCTCTGCCCACTGTATGGATCACACTTGTAAAAATAATCATTGTGCCATTTGTTGTCTGTTTAGTTAATTTGGGAACTTGTACAAATTGTTGTAGAAGTTGACATCACATGGTATAGCACAGTAATTTCCAGGTTATACATGGTTCCATCACATCTTGCTGCTCATGTTGGTGCGTTTCATTAGATTAGAAAGTTTCCTATTTTTACTATGTGAAAATGTAATGCAGGTTACTGTGTTTAAATTGGTCATCTGTATTACGTGGACCCACAGGGCATACAACCCTGTATGGCATATTGTCCAGTCTTCTGCATGTGGTGGAATTAGATTTTTGACCAAGGACACTTGTAGAGAGTGCTTGCCCAAAAATAAGATGCGCTTCATAAACTGGAAATTACTCTGCAAACATCCCCCTCCCCTCCCCCCATGCGAGTAAACATACTGTCAAATAAAACAAAGATGACACAAGATTTTGAAATTTTATTTTCTGCGTTGAATATGAATGACAAGGCTCCCATTCTGCAAACAACTATGCTTTCAACTCGTTCCTACACAGTGAAACAGCACTGATGCAGGCAATACGCACCATGCCAAATGATAAATACTCTCATCTGTGCTAATAACCTGACAGTTGAACAAAATCTAATATGGTGTGATGAATGCGAAATGTATTACAGCAACACACACACACACACACACACACACTTTAATATGAACAGATCATCAGAGGTACAAAGTAAATGCACACGTTATGCACAGCAAAAAGCTGTTAAAGTTTCTGGATTAATCTTTCAATAGTCTTTTTGACACAGTTTGTGTGACTTCATGCTTTCTTTCATGCCCCTGTAATGACACTGAAATGTTTTATATACACAATGCTCAACTCATTCATACCATTCATAACAAAACTTGGCAAGGAAACCATGTCCTTTTCAGAAATCTTTTCTCACAGAAAACACTAACCAATATGTTAATATTTTTAATGCATTTTATCACAGTGTACCTCCTGACCTGTCACAGTTCTTTCAGAAGACTCCACCAAGAGCCACATAAAAGCTGTTCACCTGACTTGGAAATGCCAATGAAAAGTACACCTGTGTGCATCTTCAAGCAATGCTTTCATTAGTGTGACTGTGTGTGGCCGTATATGTGCATGCATGCCTGTGTGTATGTCCTGTGTTATGTTGTGCATGTGTTTTGTCCCAATAAAAGTTACCAACCTGAACATGAAACTCCCATCAATCTATATATATATATAGAGACAAAGGTTTGGGAACTAACTGACACATTTCCCATTGAAAGTAAATCAACAAGCTAAAACTAACATGGACATTAAATGTTGACAATCAAGAGCACAAAAAACACATGCAACATCTCAACCAATCATACTGTACAGGAATTTTCATAAACACAGACGTTCACGCAGGTCTACAGTAGCTGGCAGCTGTAACAGACTGTAGCAGTTGCGTCAGTACAAGAGATTAAGAAAGGATCACAACTGGACCTACACACAAATGCTTCTGGAAATGTTCCCTGATGCAGTCCATTGCCACAACTGCACAAATGAGGTGTGTGCCGTCTTGTAAGTCATGCAATCATACTAATAGTAACTCAACTTCATCTACAACAGTCGGCTTAACACTTTATAAAGTTGAACACTGGCCCTTTCAAAGGAGTAGCTGGCAATTTTGTAATTTAGACTTGGAACAAATACATGCCATATGCATGTTTTACCTCCAAACTTTACTTCTGTTTAAAAAGTCTGAAATAGTACAATCATTAAAGTCTGTCCAAAAACAACACATACTTTTTTTCTCCCTCCTACTACAAACCCAAGTCTGTCAAACCTGAATGTTCCTTGCAAATTTGCTGGTACTTGCTGTGGTAATCTCAGATCAAAATTAGTTAACACTGCTGATGACCAAGTCCCTACCAAACTAAGCCAGTTTCCATGGTGATGACCTAGTTCTTGTCCTTCTTCTCTTCCTTGGACTCCTCGGATCCTGTGCTGTCAGTGGTGCTGCTGTCACCAGTGCTGCTGTCGCCGGTGCTGCTGTCGCCGGTGCTGCTGCTGCCCTCACGGTCTGCAGCCATCTACACGCACACATACACGCACCTTTGTCCGTTTTGTCCCATTTCAAATCAAATCAAAACCCCACAACAGGTATGTCCAACTTCATCTTTTTCTCTTACAGTGAACTTCTATTTTAAAAGTATGGTCCATCCTTGCCCCCCCCCCCCCCCCCCCCCCAACCCCAGGGCACGCACAAACATGGTCCATAATTAAAAAGAAGGCATCAACTGATTTTTTTAAACATTTTGCTGTGACCTTGACCCTGAACACAGCAACCCAATATTTTCAATGGACATTTTAGTTTATGATGATCTCCCATCAAACCAAGTCTGGTTGCAAAAGAATCATTAGTTCAGAAGACATAGAGGAAACCATCATTTTGATTGCACAAGCCCTTGCTGTGACATTGACCCTGAAGATAGCAACCCAGGCTGTTGTTTTTGCATGACTCCAGCTTATGATGATATGTCACCACACTAAGTTTGATTACAAAAGGTTGAGCAGGTCAGAAGATATTGTGTGGACAAACAATTAAAAATCTGAACATTTGCTGTAACACAAGCTATTTATTTTCAGTGGACACTTAAGCGTATGGTCTACCTTTACACAAAGCTTGGTTGCAAAATAATCATTAGTTCAGGAGATAAGAGTAGAAGGTCATATTTTGGGGATACAAGCCCGCACTGCGAACTTGACGATAGCAGCCCATTTTGTTTTTTGCATGACAATCTGCCCCACTGTACCATGGTGATTCCATTACAACCCTTAACTTTATACTTTTCAGGGGTGCAAGAAACATGTCACCACAAACCTGTGACAACACCACAAAACTTCCAACCTCAGTCTAACCTGATTACATCTAGTCACATGCAAAATATAAATACCCCGAGTGTTGGCTCTATTATGGAACTGTCATTTGCATGCGCAGAACTCAAGGTGGGAGGGGGGGGCCTACCCATACTGACCTTCTTGTAGGCCATCTCAAACAGCTTGAGGGACTGTTGCTGGAGGTTGGCGGTCTCCTGGCGGATCTTCTCGGGAGACTCATTGTCCTTGTTGGCCAGCAGCTGCTTCACCTCCGTCATCTTCTCACGCAGCTTGTCACACTAGAAAAAACACACATCAATCACCCGCCTGTCACTTGTCGGCCCGTACACGATTAGTGCATGCACCAAAACAGTACACCTGCTTCAGGAAGTACAGGTACATCCAAGAGTAGGGAAGAAAAACAGAGCAGCCATCAGGTTCCTGCAGGATTGCAAAGAGAGACTGTAGGTTTCACAGGTCCTGCTATGATTCTGAAGATCATAGCACTGCAATATTCTTTCTATCACCTTCTGAAGGTACATGGCACAATAGCATTCTATCATCTATGAAGTCAGAGTTGCAGAATTCAACCTGATAAGCACTCAGAATTTCACAGGAGCACACATGGTTGCAAGATCTTGGAAAATACTGTGGCAGTAAGCTAACAAGTAAAGGCTTCACGATTTCACTCCTTTTATTCTGTGCAGTCACCCTTCAGTGACACCTGGGTTTTTTATCGTTCTCCCTCTAAGCCATGACAAACTTTGGGTAAACAACAGGTATGCCCCTGAGAAACCACACTGAAAGTCTCTGTACTCCTAATACCTGAATCTGAAGAAGTCATGCTCAGTAAAGGTATTGTCCGCAGAAAGCTCGGATGACGAAAAATAGAAGCATCATTGCATGACTCCGGTCTGCATCATTTACAAATTGGAGAAAACGCAAAGTGTTTTCACCATCAGATGTTTAAATGACAGAAGATATTCCAACATCCTCATACAAATAATTTCAAATATAATGAGAGTGCTTGGCAAGTGTTCAGGCACCTTCATATGCCCAGTCCAATACCTCATCCTTTGTTAAAGCATAAGTGACCAAAAGCCATTTCATGTCTTTGCAATAGTGACAATTTCTATTCTGAGCCATAAATGCTTGGGGGACCTTGTTTGGTTTACACTGCCTCATCAGAAAGACTAATGTACATCCTGCTCATAATTTAACTCCAGAGTAATCATGGGGCGGACACAAAGTCTAGCCCATAGCGGTCACCCATCCATTAGGTGACCACACTCAACTGTGCTTAGCTTTCGACAACAAATGATCTTGCTCTGCGCCACTGACTACCGTTTACTGGTCCAGAACCCTACCTCTTCCTGGGGCAGCTGATCCTTGAACTCATCCATCTTGGTCTCTGTGTCGTGGATGATGCCATCTGCCTGGTTCAGCACCTCCACCATTTCCTGTTGTACAAACACACGCACATTAGTGAAGACATCATTCAGCCACAACCAAAGTTCAGAAGTGATGTGGAACAGCTTACAGTAGCTGTTAAATAAATCTTTATGCATTGTAACCATGATCTCTTGATCATTTAAAGCATATGGTAGCTGTCAAATAACTCTTTATGCATTGTAACCATGATCTCTCGATCATTTATCTTTTTTTTTACTGCAAGAAAACAAGTCAAACGACTGAACCATATTGAAATCAAACATTAATTTGATTGGAAACAAGAACAAACTTCTCAATTAGAATCATGCTCAGTGAGAAACTGTCATCAGCAACGGCTATGATGAGGAAAAATTGTTTGAAACATCATTGCATGACTCTTCCAATGTTAACGGCACAGAAAACCAGGGTGAACATGACACTGGCTCTCTTTTCAGCTCCCTTGACAACCATGGTGAAACTGATGCCAGCTCCTTTTTTTGCTGTCTTGACAACCATTGGTAAAAATGTTGCTGCCTTGCTCTTCTCCAGCATGTATACTAGTTATCATTCTGGTTATTTTATTAAACACACCCACACACACACCCACAAACATACATACACACAGAGAGTGGATGAACCCTGTGCACATGAACTTGCCTTCTTTCTCTTGTCCTCCTCTGCATGGGCCTCTGCGTTCTTGATCATGTTCTCAATCTCATCCTTGGACAGACCGCCTGAAGACTGGATCACAACTGAAACAGCACAGACACCGTTCTTAGCCATCAACTCCCTTCAAATACCAGTAGTTTTCCTCAACATATGTAACTGAAGGAATATTTCTAAAAGTCACCCTAACCAAATGAAGATGCGATAACAAAGTCCGTCAGTCATGCTCACTGAGCAACAAATTGATCACAATGGTACACTTAGTAATTACATGAGGACAAAGGTAAATGGGTTCTTCCACAAGTACCCATGTGCACAATGGCAAAGCATGGGTTTTCCAACCTGTAATTCATGGCATGCCTAAACAAGTCAAATAAAATCCAATAACTGACCAACAAGGAACATAAGTCACAATCAATGTGTGTGGTACTTGTACTTCTTTTTCGCTTCTACTGTACAACAGCTGACATCTCTCTCTCTATCAGCTGACAGAGCAAGCTGAATGACGGTGCTCCATTAACCTTTAAATATCGCCTGAATTATTTTTGTGTGTGGAAAAAAAAAAGGAGTACTGTCTGTCAAATGTCTAATCTGCTGAAAGTTCATCTTTGAAATGCTCCCTATTTACACAGGGCAAACACACAATAAGTTAGGTGGCCACCTGTTTCACACCATCTAACAGTGGATCCCCTTCAACTGTGCCAAACAACATGCCTTCTTTCTTATTGCATAATAAGGGCAGATTGTGAAGGATTTGCTGAAGCTATTTCTAAAACACCTGCAAACACAGTTTTTTCAAGCAAGTGGAGCAAGCAGTATTTTTCTATGTGCCATGCTCAGTAAATAAAAATTTCATCAGTATGAATTATGATGACGAAAAATATGAAGCATCACTGCATGACAACACAAAGGATATAGGCCAGTAACAACCTTTCCCAGAAACGGCTCCGTCAAAGTCAGCCACCCTGACAACGGACAGAAAACAAAGGGCTTGGACGCCACCAGACCACTTACTCTGCTGCTCCTTGCCGGTGCCCTTGTCTCTGGCTGACACGTTGACAATGCCGTTAGCATCAATGTCAAAGGTCACCTCCACCTGAGGCACTCCGCGAGGGGCTGGGGGGATTCCCACCTGTCATAAAAGAAAGATTTTCAGCATGCATTTCTATTTACTCTTAACCAAACCTGAGGTGTGTGTGCATGTGTCTAAAAGCGGGCAGGGCCTTTAATGTTTTACTTTGTACTGTGGAGAAAGCAACATTGCAGCCTTTATTTTTATAGACACAAACTGACTATCGCTTTTATAACACAAACTGACTATCGCTTTTATAACACAAACTATCGCTTTTATATAGTGTTATTGTGTTTCCAAGCTAATGCATTCTAGTTGCACAAGACACTGAATAAGTCACTGCAGTTTTACAATTTGTACACCAAATATAAGCGACATTTCAGCCTTTATTTTTATAGACATAAACTGATTATCGCTTTTATATAGTGTAATTCTGTTTCCAAGCTCACTACGCTTTAGTTGCATGAGACGCTGAATAAGTCACTGCAGTTTTACAATTTGTACACCAAATATAAGCAACATTCCAGCCTTTATGTTTATAGACACAAACTGATTATTGCTTTTATACAGTGTTATTCTGTTTCCAAGCTCGCTGCGCTCTAGTTGCACAAGACACTGAATAAGTGACCGTAGCCTTACAATTTGTGCACTGAATATCTGCCATAAGTGGTACATATACAGTGCTGTTTGGCTGTTAAATAGATGAGTTCAATTCACAGCATCTTCAGCAAGAAAACACATTCGCACACAAACTCACAAGAAGTTCCGCCTGTCTGTGTATCCTAGTGTCTGTATGTATATGTGAACAGAGTATATACTGCTTGCTCCTTCAGTGTCCCGAGCACAAACAAGAATTTGACTCTTTAGCAATATCCACTTTTAGCCCTGTGGGTCTGCGATCCTCAAATGGTATGAGAATGCACACGCATGTGTGTGTGTGTGTGTGTGCACGTGCGTGGTCGGAATGAACTTGAAGTGTGCATTATGTTGGCATATTCACATCAGTTTTTTGTGTACTATGCCAGTGCACACACACACAATCGCACATAGCCCCGTGGGTTTGCGATCCTCAAACGGTATGAGAATGCATGCGCGTGTGTGTGCACATGTGCATGCATGGTCAGAATGAACCTTAAGAGTGCATTACGTTGGCATATTCACATATCAGTTCACTGTGTACTATGCAAGTGTAAACACACAATCGCACGCTGACACTGCGTAACAGTGTTGAAGGACAATTTTCACATTTAGCCTCTGAGGGCCGTGAACTGACGGGGCTAAAAGTGGATACTGCCAACTCTTCTACTGCCAACCCCCACTGCACTGACCAGTGTGAACTGCCCCAGCAGCTTGTTGTCGCTGGCCATCTCACGCTCTCCCTGGTGCACTTTGATCTCCACTTGGGTCTGGCCGTCGGCGGCTGTGGAGAAGATCTGGGACTTCTTGGTGGGGATGGTAGTGTTGCGGTTGATGAGTTTGGTGAACACCCCCCCTAATGTCTCAATGCCCAGCGACAGCGGCGTCACGTCCAGCAGCAAGACATCTGTCACGTCACCCGCCAGCACACCTCCCTAAACACAAATTCCATCCGCTTTTACGTATACAGACATCCCCCCAACCACACACACAAAAAAACACATCACAATTCCTCTCCTAGAAGGATTGTTTATGCAGTAAAGTGGAAGCCCTGATCAAAGACCTCCCTGGTAAGAACACATCTGTCACGTCACCAGCCAGCACACCTCCCTAAACACAAATACCTTCAGTTTTTACATATATACACCCCCTCCCCTACACACACACACACAAACCCATCATAATTCCCCTCATAGAAAGATTGTTTATATATATATAGAGTTATATAGTGGAAACCCTGACCAAAGACCTCCCTGATAAGAGACCACCATTCTTTCAGAACCACTTTTCTGAAACCCTTCCCTTCACATTCCATGCCTCTGACTTGGGCTGCGTCACAACACATGGACACCAGCAAGAACATCAAGGCTTCACAAAACTGTTGTTGTGCACTGCAAGCTGTTTGCATAACAGCATCCACCCTCCAAGAATGGAGAAAGATTCTCTGAAGATGGCGCATGGCTACCCAGGTGGTGGGACAATAATAAATAAATACAAACATCGTCACAAATGGGATCCTTACCCTATGGACCCTCCTCAGCCCCAAATGTTCATCTGGGGAGTGCTACAACACACTTCAGGTCAATGAACCCCTAAATAAGGGCCAACCCTCCAGAAGATCACATTTAGTTTTAAAAAAGAAGAAAAAAAAGAAGGGGGGTGCGGGGGGCACTAAATGAATACAAGTTGAGTCTCATCGGCTCGTGTAGACCATCAAATGGGTTTCTGCAAAGCAGCTCCCTTGTGGGTTGCCACTGAAAGGGGTGGGGGGTGGGGGGGGTTGATCTCACTCTCAGTCTCTCGTCACTATTCATTGAGGTGTTGAGTTTAAAGATGTATTGTATCATGCTCAGTGGAAAAGACATTCATCAGCAACGAGTTATGATGAGGAAAAATTGTTTGAAACATCATCGCATGACTTGCCAATACAACTAGCAGACAAAACAAAATAACTCACAGAATACTGAAAGCTACTTAGCTCGCTCATCACCCACCGCCCCACCCCAGAAATAAAAGATTACGAATCAAACAAAACGGACCTTGTAAACATCAAATTATCAACCAAAGGCATGGTGAAAACAGCGGGATAAACAAAAACATAATGGCCTAAATCAAACTCTGCATTCGTTTGTTTTTACCTGGATAGCAGCACCAATAGCCACAGCCTCATCAGGGTTGACCGACTTGCTGGGCTGGCGACCAAACAGGTCCTGAACAGTGCTCTGGACCTGAAACAACGCAACACTGCTGTGTGCATATCACTTCAACACAGCCACACAAAAGTAAAGCCAAACATACACACACACACAAAAACTCCCAACCCCAACACACAAAAAGGAAACACAGCGACACTGTATGACAAGCCACCTAAATGCTGTGTAGAGAGAGGGAGAGAGAAAGACAGAGACGGTGGGAAGCGTTCAGACAAAACCCAACAGCAACACACACAAAGGAAACACACTGACAAGCCACATAAATGCTGTGCAGAGAGAGGGGAGAGGGGAGGGAAGGAGAAAGACCTCAGACTTCAGATGGTTTAATGCATTTTGGCCACAGGCCCATATACAAACCCCAAGACACATAAACTAAATTATGCACACAGACAGACAAATAAGACACACAAACAACAAAACAGACAAACAAACAAAAATAAAAAGGGAGAAGTTGACCAGTCACACACAGATAATGAGACATTATAGTGGTAGATGACGACAAAGTAATATGCGTCTGCCAAAAGAGTGGAGTCCTTTCTAGGCATAGCATCAACCCAGGTGCTTACACATCTATATATAGTTTTCTTCCATTAATAGCATGGAAGATGAACTTTGATAGCAGTCGAAAACCTTTAGTGTTTTTCCATCTGAATATGTCCTGTAACAACGGAATACCTTTTGTTCAAGAAATCTGTTTTTCAGATCTGTGTACAGAGGACAAACCAAAAGGGGGAGAGAGAAAGAGAAAGACAGAGACAGGCACGGAGGGCTGTTCAGACAAACCTTTGGCATTCGTGACATTCCACCAACCAAGATGACCTCTCCAATGTCGGACTTCTTCACTTCGGCATCCTGCAGCGCTTTCTGGCAGGGACCCACAGTACGTTTCACCAGGTGTTCCACCAAAGACTCAAACTTGGACCGGGACAGCTTCATGTTCATGTGTTTTGGGCCGCTGGCATCCATAGTCAGGTAAGGCAGGTTGATGTCCGTCTGCAGCAAAAATTGTGGTTAGGCTATCCCATCTTTTATCCTTTCATAAAGAATTTCCAATCTCAAATTCTTCTTCGCCTGTAATGAAATGTGAAGCAATGGAAAATGATGTGAAAGACATGCTACTCAAAAGGGAACTTCATCGTTTCCTTCTTTGACGTAAGATGCTATTGTCTGTGTTCAATCCTTGCACACTGTCACATAACACTGAGCATGGGATTTGAGCATGATCTGGACAAAGGCATTCTCCTCCTGGTTCCCAAAGGTGCTTTCTGACGCACAACTACCATCATGCAATGTTGGGCACTGAACACATTCACAGTGTCCAAGAAAACTGCAACATTAAGGTCCATGCCACACTCAACCCAACACTGATCACCATGGACAGTTATTTTGGGGGTTTTAATGCCCAGTCAACCTTACAGGTCATATGAGGGTGAAACATTTTACCTCAACATCAAACCATTGTCAAAGAGAATTATTTTTACTAAATCCCTATAAAAACAGTGTAAACATGTAGATCATTATAAAAGTGTTATCCAAAATTTAGTCCATACATTTTCTTTTAGTGGGAGTCAAAACACACCACATAATTGTCCTGCAGATAATGTTTTACTTGTTGTCCAAAGTGAAAACTAAATGAAAAAACTCAAAACATCTGGATTCTTGAGGATATCAACAGCATTCTTTTTCTTCTTCACCTTATTGACAGGGAAGCAACAAGACAGATGCTAACCTGTAAAGCAGCAGACAGTTCGATCTTGGCTTTTTCCGACGCCTCTCGTAACCGCTGCATTGCCATTGGATCCTTGGTGATATCAATTCCTTGCTGAAATACAGAATACAGTGGCATCAACTTAAGTGAATTATTTCATAACAACAAAAATCAAAATACACTGGAGAAAACAAAAGGGGGTGGGGGTGAAAGAAAAACAAAATTACTGCCCAAAATGTGACAGAGTCTAGGCTTAGTCCTGAACAAATGATGCTGTGCCCAGACTTAGTCCCAGAAATTGATGCTGTTACAACCTTTAACTGCATGTTGTCTCATGCCTGCTTTTGTGTCAATAAACCATTGGGGAACAAAGACCTGTTGAAAAAACCCTGCTCCTTTAAACAGAGAATAAGAAACCTCGACCTCCGCCTGCTCTTAAAGTCTGATCTTTTATAGGCACAGGTCTCCTTAAAACATGCTCTGTCTATTGGGTGGAAGAGATCACTTTGTATCCCGGGTAGAACAAGAAGCGATCAGAGCACGAAACTTAAAAATCAAGGTGTGCAACATACACAGATGTGTCACACATTTTAACAGGTCTAACACACATCCAACATCCTGCAACAGGCAACCAACCTATTTGACTACGAGTACTACCACACCAACCCACAATGCCTGTAAAGTTCTTCCACTCTTCCACACTGCAGCTTACCTCTTTCTTGAACTCAGTGGCCAGGAAGTTCACCAGAGTGTTGTCAAAATCTTCTCCTCCCAGGAATGTGTCCCCGTTGGTCGACTTCACCTCAAACACACCCTTCTGGATCTCCAGAATGGAAATATCAAAGGTTCCTCCTCCCAGATCAAACACGGCTATCCTGAAAACAAGAACCGCTCACTCAACACAGGAACATCTGATCACCCCTATCCTGAAAATTCTTCAGTGCCATTAAAAAGGGAGTCACGGTTATCATTCACCTACACCAGCAATTCTGTAACTACACAAGACTGTTACAAGCTACAGGGGAAAAAGTAACATACCACTTTGCCAGAGGGATACACACTTAGTCATGAAGCAGGCAGAATCGTCTGTGAAATCAAATAACTAGGGAGGAGGGGTGGAGAGGGGTGAGGGTAGGCACCAAAGTTTGCGATGGGGAAGTGGGGTAGGGTGGGGGGTGGGTGGAGGAGAGTCAAGAAATCTACTGACACTTTGTCTTCCGACTTGTCCATGCCATAGGCCAGGGCAGCTGCTGTGGGCTCGTTGATCACACGCAACACATTCAGACCAGCAATCTGACCAGCATCTTTTGTTGCCTGTAACAGATGAAACAACCAACATTTGTATAAATGTGTGTGTGCACAAAAGGGAGGGTAAGTGTGAGCAAGTGTGAGCATGTGTGTGTGTGAGCACGTCAATACTTTAAAAGACTAAAAAAACAAAGAACGTACCTGTCTCTGTGAATCGTTGAAGTAAGCAGGAACTGTGATGACTGCATTCTTCACCTTGGTACCAAGATAGCTCTCTGAAACAAACCAGCACCAACACCACTGTTCAAAAAGTACTGATAGCTTGCTCTTCACATCTGGCTTGGTTACGTCATACACCTACAGTGGACATAACATTAGCTTCTTGTTCTGGGCTCTTCACATTTGGCCTGGTTATGTCATACACCTGCAGTGGACTTAACATTAGTTTCTTGTTCTGGGCTCCTACGCAGCACTCTGTTCACATCAACGGATCTCACTAGGCTGTGCCAACGTTCTAATGATGAATTACCTTCTGCTGGGCACATCAAACTCTTGAATGATTTGAATCTTCTTCTGGGCACATCAAACAAACTCTTGAATGATTTGGACCATCTTCTGGGCACATCAAACAAACTCTCGAATGATTTGAACCTTCTTCTGGGCACATCAAACAAACTCTTGAACGATTTGAACCTTCTTCTGGGCACATCAAACAAACTAATGATTTGAACCTTCTTCTGGGCACATCAAACAAACTCTTGAATGACACAGTGTCTGTGCAAATCAGGCCCACCGTGTAGCAGCCCAGGATTACACAATAAGACTGGGTCACAGCGTTTGTGCAGATCAGGCCCACCATGTAGCAGCCCAGGATTACACAGAAAGACTGGGACAGCATTTGTGCATATCAGGCCCACTGTGTACCAGCCCAGGATTACACAATAAGACTGGGTCACAGCGTTTGTGCAGATCAGGCCCACTGTGTACCAGCTGAGGATTAGGGTTACACAATAAGAATATGACAGTCTCTATGTGCATCAGGCCCACAACGTCCCAACCCAGGGGTTACGTAATGAGACTGGGACACTATGGGGGCAGCCCCCCTAACCTTGTACACTGAAGCTGTCGGTTTTGGACAGAGCAAAATAAATAATCCAAAAAACTTATGAGCAGAGCTGCAGGTTAGGGGACAATCCATACTATGCACAGTCCCATGATCACGAGGAATATTCAAGGAAACTGGCTTGAATGCATCCGACTTTCCACAAGCTGACCCTGCGCACTGGCTATCCCACTCTGGGTTAGGCCACAGCAGGCAGAGTATGATGACAGGGTTTACAACACTAAGCCGGTGAGATGTGTCCAAGTGATTCCTTCCTTCCACTTTCTCCTTGTTGCAGAACTTTGCCCACCATGGATTGTTCCCCTTCACCGTGACCACGAAATCACAGCAACGACAGTCAGGTATGGACTGAAATGACCCCCAGGGAACTCAGCATCGAGCACTGTCTGGGAGCCCTTCACAAAACTAGGTCAGGCATGCACCATTTCCCAAGGTGCTACTCAGACTTCAATAACAGGTCATCCCAGATGTATTCTTGTTGACTGTGACAGAATCTATTTTTATCTCAGTTATTTTCAGCTCATGATGCAGATTTGTCTACATGCTGCGCTATAATCATCAGCACAGCTGAGCTGTGATACCGATACGTAGCCAAGCAGTGACAAACCCACCTGCTGTTTCTTTCATCTTCATCAGCACAAAAGCGCCCACTTGACTTGGTGAATACATTTTGCCTTGCGCCTCCACCCACGCATCACCATTTGAAGCCCTCACTATCTTGTATGAAACATTCTTCCTGCAATGCAAACAAAACATCAAACAAACCCATGACACTGGTTTCATAGTTTTGCCATTTGCTCCTGATATTTGGATTCTAAACACCCAGTATTATTATGAAAATATAAATATGACCGAGCTTGTCGTTTCTAAACTCCAAGTACTTTTAAAACAAAGCTTGCTGTGCACATACTTCAAAATTTAATTTGTCAGCTCTGAGACTGAGTCTTAACTACTAAATGGCCTACAGTGGGAGTTTAACAAGATTTTCACCAGAGGGTCACAGGATTCCTACAAACTTTTCACTTCAGCACTTACAAACTTTCAATATACCATGACCTAATTCAGTCGGTTACTCTCACCCACTCAACTTGAATCCACCCTTAAGAGGCATGTACTCCCTTCACTTTACAGTTCCAGAATCCAATGACAAAAAGTGTTGCTGGTTCACAAGCATAATTTGCACATAATAATAAACAGCCAAAGTATAATGAAGCTATCCCACCTATTGACCGAGTTATTCTCAACATCAGCCCGTAAGTCACTGGCCTGTCAGTCTGACAGAAGTCAAAATTCACAGACTCTGAAAGACCTGTTAAATTACTCACTTCCACAACCTTGAAATTGGCAGATCATTTTTAAAGACCACCACGGGAACTGTGTGTCACTAACAGTAACAGCAATTAAATTATAAAACTGCTTGGAAACTGTTTTGTCTTTATGAACTGCTTCAGTTTTATACACTTTCCCAAAAAACAACCACTCACATATCTTTCTGAACGTCCGGATCATCAAATCGACGTCCAATCAAGCGTTTTGTGGCGGACAGTGTGTTCTCAGCGTTGGTGACAGCCTGGCGCTTGGCAGGCATGCCACTCAAACGCTCCCCATCCTTGGTGAAGGCAATGACAGAAGGTGTGGTGCGAGATCCCTCCGAGTTCTCCAGGACCTTGGCCTGCTTGCCTTCCATCAACGCCACACAGGAGTTCGTTGTGCCCAAATCTATGCCAATCACATGACCCTTCACTTTGTCTGACCTGCAACACACACGATCAAGTTCAACATTCAGAAGGTTGCATTTCCATACCACCCAACACAAAATGTGTTTGCACCGACAGAATGAAAATTCATGTCAATGGGGGAAAAAGGAGTGTTTTCAAGTAAAAGAGACTAAAAAAACATACACAACCTTTCATGCCTGGACTTGTAGTTTGTAAGAGCATCTGAAAGTTGAAAACTACAGCTTTTTTAAAAATTTTGCAGGGGAAATGATGTTACACAAAAGGAGTACTTCTGTTTTTATGCAATTTCACAAAGAATGCAGAGCACTGTCCACTGGTTCTTTCTGCCTACTGCAGAGACGTGCTCTGTTACTGATAATAGCATCAAATGTTCTATTGAATTTTTTGACTTACAGTTACACGTACAGTTATTTTTTTCATCAAGCTGTACTAAACTAGTGAGACAGTTAAAGCATGACTGAGACAGCTCATAACCAGAGGGTTCAACATCATGTTTGAACTTTCAAAAGCATGGTATTTTGGGCATAAAAGCAACTGTAGTAAAAACATAAGTCTTTTTTTGTCACATGGAAAACCATCATTGTCAGTTTATGTTGTTTCATGTGGCACCAGCCATGTGAAAACTAAACAGCACTGTAATCACTCCAGGGAATACTCAAAACATGCTATGTAAAAATACAGTCACAAATTATTATTATAATTATTATAAATATTATTCATAGCTTTTAAAGTTTTATATAGCGTTATTCTCTGCTCTCGAGCAGACTCACTGCGCATGTCGCATGTGATTCTGAATGAGTGACTGTATCTTTATAGTGCGTATTATTAATATCCAAGGAAGTGGTGTACTGGTAGTGCTCTGTGGTTCTTGCATGGCTGGTGCCATGTGAAATGCTTCCGTTTTGGCACAAGTTCTGTGTACACCATTCAACCGTGCACCAGGTTACAGTGTCACTTCATTCAAAGCCACATAGGTAGGGTGTATGTGTGTTTAGCTGTAACCTGCCACCTGCACTTTTGGCAGAATGACTGGGATCTTTTACGTGCTACTGCGGTAACACAGGGTGGAACGGATACCGATATAAGAGTCAGCACAGAAAGTAGACCATGGAGAAGAAAACTCTCCCGCCGCTCCTGCAGGGATTCGAACCCACGACCTTTCAATCACGAGTCTGGCGCTCTAACCACTGAGCTAACCCGCTCCCCAGAGTTGCATACAACTAGACTGCAATGGGTCTGCTGGAAGCAGAGTACAGCACTATAGCTACCCGTGTGAAGCACTTAGGACTCTCTCTTGTAATTCTAGATGCACAAATGAGCTAGGTGTATAATCATAATGAATTGTTCAGTGCAATGTTACTGCACATGTGTGACAGAGCTTCTTCTTGTGGTTTGTGTAACAAAGCAGGAAAATAACCCAAATACAATTATGCCATTTATGGGTCATCATAATGCCTGCTGATGCCCAATCAGCATATTATTTATTGAAATCTCAGTCAGTCATTAAAAATTACACGTCACTTCCCTTTTTCAGTTTTTGTTCATTATTTAATAAGGTTTTTGTGGTTATGATTTTTCTCTCATTGTCACATCAATTTGTAGTCTGAATGCACACCTTGAAAATTTGGTAACCACATGATTCATAACATAGAAGACAAAATACCCCCCCCCCCCCCCCCCGTTTAAAAATCTACTGGCCAGATGAATGGACACTCATCATTAAAACATACATAGATTGACACTCGGGATTTTCATGTGAGTTTAAAAACATCTGGGTTACCTGGAACCATTGCAACCAATGACACATACCGAAATCTCTTTTGAATCCAGCTCCTCCTCAAAATGGATCCAATTATGGTCACCTGAAACAATAAAAGCAAACAGTCAAATAAATCAAACTTAGACCTGGGTTCAGTGTATAATTATTATGATAAATTTTATATCTTAATTAATTCTTAGTGTTAAATACAAAAATAATAAAACTAGTCTTATTTTTCATCCATATGCTTTATCATAAGTTTCTGAGTAAGTACAAACATCACATTTAGGATATATACATACATCACCCACTATCAGTATCACACCAAGGATCATACATCCCCATCCAATTCCAAGCCTAACATCAGTGCTCAGACATAAATACATCAGCACACACCTAACACCAAGATATCAAACAAGTAAGTAAGTAAACATGGTCAATGGCGCTTAACGTCCACAGAAACCATAAGGCTTATTACAATATTAGGGATGAGGAGAAGGGGGGATGGCGGTGGGGGTAGAGGGATATTATATACCTATCACTACACTGTTACCACCAGAATGACTTCTGCATTAAGGTGGGCAGTGATGAGAGCCATTTCAATGTTTCATAATTGTGAGGGACAAAGTCACAAGACAGTGTCCACAGACCACAACTTTTGATAAGGAGAGCCAAAGCAGATTCGAACCTAGGTCCCTCTGCTTACCAAACTAGTAAGTAAACATGACGCATAATGTCCACAGAAACCATATGGCTTATTACTATAATATTAGGGACAGGGAGAAGGTGGGGGGAGAGGGAGATTACCAAATAATGCATGTCAGTGCGTTGCATGCCCTACACTGTGAATTTTTTTTGTCTTTTGCTTCTGAAAAGTTTAATATTTAAAACAATCATGCAAAGAAACTGAGGATTAAATACAGATCTGTGTACATGCTGTCAGTGTGAAGGCTTCCAACATGACAACAATTTGTTGTGAATTTTCAGCTGTCAAAAAGAGATCAATGGAGTTTCTACAGTAACTTGTTCAAGGTGGCATCATAGACATCAAGGGAGGCAACTCACTCTGAGTAATGTTAAAGCAAAAGTCTAAGGTTTCTAAGTATGCAAAATGACCATCGAAATGATTGACAAATGAGAGTCACTAGTTTCAGATTTAATTAAATAAAAAATGGAGAAAAAAAAATTATGTTGGTTTTTAATCGATTTTATATTCTGTAGGCTGGCCAAGACTGCTGTCTCGGGTTCTCCATCAGTCACGAGACTTTCTCGGAAGTGACGTCAGTCTGGGGAGTCAGTGCGGTTGCCATCTTAGATTGTTCATTGAATGTGTATGCATGTGGTCGACAAAAAGCTCTATCATGCCGGCTTACTATATTGCAGCAAACTGTAACAACTCACAAGCAACCCAAAGCTTGAGTTCCAGCGGAATCGACCCGCTGTGAGGCGAAAACGGGTCAAATTTGTAGAATTCAAACGAGCTGACTTTTATGCTGCACCTCAGTCACGCCCATTTTGTGTAGCAAGCACTTTGCTGAGTGCGATTCCGTAAACTTTATGGCGGAATACCAAATGGGGTTTGCTTCAAAGCGGAATGTGTAGGGCTGTCCACAGGGTAACTGACTTGCAAAAAAATCCAGTTTGAATCTCCAAGGATGAAGCTGACAAGCAGCAAGCGCACAGCATGATACCAAAAACTGAGAGATACACTGATACCCTGAAACAAGTGCTAACAGTAACAAGGCAAAGACAAAAAGTCTAACACGATGTCTACAGCTGAAAAGGCCGTGAAAGAAAGAGACTGTACAACACAAATGCCCGTGGCAAAGAAAGAAAGAACAGACCACAAATGCCAGTGGCAAAGAAAGAAAGAGCAAACCACAAATGCTGGTGGCAAACGAAAAATGTCTTCCCTAATCAGTCAAGCAAACAGCTGACACCAAATGAAAGAAACAAAACAGCTGAAACCACCTCAAAACCCCAAAGGGTTGCCTACCTGCAAGCATAAGGTGGAAAAAACCCAAAAACAAAGAAACAAACAAAACCACCAAATCACAACAGTCTAATAGACTACTGTCTGCAACAAAGGAGTGGACGACTACAGCCATAAGAGCACAGAGCAAAAATAACTGTGCCAATGACAAGCAGACGGAAAGCCAAACTTTCCATAACTAACTCTAAACTAACCCCTCACTAACACGGCTTCCATCTAGAAAAACAAAGGCTGCAGACTGATAAAGCAAAATGCTAATCAGGACTACCGATGACAAAGCATCAGGATGTAAACAAATGCAGACAAGAGAAATACAAAATGGCTGCCCTGATCAGGCAAGCTAACAAGCAGGTACGAAATGGCCAATAAACCAAAGATAAAAAAGATGTTCTGTGGTGAAAAAGGAGGGGAAAAGAGAGAGAAAACAACAACAACACTTTCTGAAAAGAAAGAGGAGGCAAGTAATGTCAGCGAGCAACGGGACAAAGGCTGGATACACGTAATCCGTGTACACGATACAACCCAATAAAAGCAGTGACAACATGGCAGGGCAACAGACGTTCACGAACTACCCCACACAAAGAAAGAATGAGAGGTCTCGTTAAACATCGAGACTACCCCTTCACTCATACATCGTAAATGAACAATATAACTCGAGAAACAAAAGGGCAAGCCAAGAGAAAAAACACTGAATGGCAAGAACCGGTAACTAGCCCAACCCCAAACCCTAACCCAGGGAGGCCACGAAATCACTAGTCTATTGAACTAGAACGAACAAAACTTTTTCATTTTTACATATGGTGAAACAAACAAGGATAAATTGGGAAAATAAAATAAAACACCCAAATAAAAGGCAGGCTCCCTGGTGAGGTCTAGCCTGTTGTGAAAGCTAGAGTAAACAGAGCGAAAAAGACTGCAACGTCACGCACCTAACAAGGTTTGAGAAAGATGAAATAACATGGCGGAAATAAACAAAGGCCCAACTACTGACAATGGCGTTGGAGCTTCATCCTTGGAGATTTGAACTGGAATTTTTTCCAAGTCGGTTACCCTGTGGCTACTAGCCATTTTGATTTTGCAGCAACTCCCCAGAGTGACGTAGTGTGCATATATGTGCACATGATTTTCAGTGTCATGGCGACACTTTCGGTACGACAGAAAATGTCTGTTTTCGTGCATTTATAACCCTCAGATCACAATTTCACCTACATCATTGTTCTCAGCGAACTTTAATGGAAATCATGTCAAAAATCACTCCCAACCTTGGACTTGTCCTTTAAGACAACACCATTAATTACAGAATCACTCAATCAGCTTTAGCTATTTGTGGTATCCTGTTCTCCATTTGCAGTTTGCAAAAATGAGAGCTTTCTCCCTTCATTCTCTGTTTGGTTTTGATCTGTTTCACAGATTCAGAACGTTACTCTAACTTGTTTCACTTTCAGACAAATATTTATAATGGTCTCATGTTTGAAAATGCCACACATTTTGCTTTCTTACCTTGCTACTTAAAAAACCCTTTTCATACTGACTGATGAATGCTACTAAAGCACATCTACAAAGTTGGCAGGGCTGCCAACAACCAGAGTACTACTGACAGAGAACTATGAGAGCAGGCCTTAGATCTTGAATAAACCTATTACTGCTAATGCTATAAAACTGTTAAAAGTATAATGAGCCAGCATACCTGAAAGTGTAGAATTAATGCCATAATGGTGACGTTATCTGACAGAACAGAACCCATAACTGAGTTGTAGCAAGGACATAAGGCATCATATGCAAAACAGAACACTTCTGCACAGCTGCCATTTCATATTAAAGTTTAAAACTGCCCAGGGACCCTCTATAAAAATTGTAGCAGGGAGTCCCAGGGACCTCCTTAAAATATTTGCTAATGGGAGCCCTGAGTTAGTAATAGCATTAATACAATTAACAAATTATTCTGACCTTCAATCTTTTCAACACATGAACTGATGAAGCACTGGGTTTTGTGAGTGTAGCTGTATCATGTTATGCAACATTCACATGTGGTTTAATTTTAAATTAGTTTAAGCTAGATCAGGCTAGTAATAGTAGTATGATTAGATAAGGCAAGAATTTGCAAGAGAAAAATTATTTTTAAGAACTAACACCTTTCTGGTGCCAGTGTCTGTCAGTGTATGTGACCTTGATTATTGTTGATATTTGGTCAAGGTCAACAAAAACTGGTAGTGGTATGCAAATACAGCTCAATGGTACAAAATGGAGTTGTTATCGTAGTTTGAATTAAAAGCTGTTGTGATTAAACTACTTGTCAAACTCAAAGCTTCAAAAAAAAAAAAACGAGAAAGAAAAAGCTGAATTTGTAAACTGTCTCTAAATCAAATGCATAATATTATACATCAGGCTCGTATAAAAGCAAAAACAGTTTTGTCATTTGTTGTATTGAGCAGACATACTTGATTACGTAAGAATGACAGATTTAAACATAACAACAACAGCAACTCCAACTCAAAGCAGCATCAGTTGTTAGTATTACTTTTCTGACACCCTACTGACCCTGAAGGAATGTCAGAAGTCATTCAAAGTGGTATGAACATGTAACGCCAAAGAGAGATTATAAACATGTGTATGGTAATCATGCAAGGATCTCTAAAAAGTCTAAGATGCCAGTTATTAGTATTACTGAAACAGTATCAAAGAAAACTCAAAACATTAAAGTTCTGTTCAAAGTCAGTTGCACGATCTCTTTACTCTTTCATATCCAGTCAATAAAAATTAAAATATTAAAAGCATAATTTTACATAACAGCAACCATACAAAGTGTGAAGTGGACTAAATAAGAACAAGGACATTAATTATCAACATTATAATTAGTGAAGTCCTAGTTTTTTTAAAGTACACTTTGATTTTTCCCAAATTTTGTGTGTTTGTTTTGGTTGTGTTGTTGCACCAGGCCCAACAAAGTGGTAGTGTTATTAACAAGTATTTTTCAAAGGCATGATTGTGGCCACTAAATGGATGAAGATGCCAGTTGACACAGTTACCTAATTTAATGTAGTCAAGACTCATGGTCAGTGAAACTGAAAGCACTGGACAGGAAGGGGGTCTGAATAAAAGTATATTACCACCTTGAAAAGGTTTACTGTTCATACTAACAATTACACCAATTACATTTAATAATTACTAATTAGTATCCACACACACACACAAACTGAAAATCATAAAACTGAAAGTTGTAACCATACATAAAATGATAAATTGCCAGTCATCCAGATGACAGATGACTGCAGACTGAGATTCACATATGTTCTTTTTATGAGTCAAAACAAACAACAAAAATCTTTCTTTGATTGTGTTTGAAAGCTAGCCACCAACAAAACAACAAATGCATAACAAATTACAAAAAACAAAACACAACTGGCCAGTGAGTCAGTTGAGGACGGCGCTGACTTTGTCCAGTGATTCATCTAACTCCCCCGCCCCCACCCCCCCAAAAAAATCCATGCAACCACTGAGGGCAAAACTGAACTATTAGTATTACTAGTGTACTGTTACAGTGTTAGCGTTACTCAAAATAAAACCCGAATGTTCAAGCAAAATTCAAAGGTTTGCCATTTTATTTGTTACTTTTATTGTTTTAACAACAAATGAAATGTGCCTAAAATCAGCTAAAATGGTAAACTATTCTAGGCATGTTGACTTTTAAGAACAACACATATGCCAATCAAAATGTCAATTATGAAAGGTTTGGTGTATGATTATAAAATAATGAATAATACTTTAGTAGTGGGACTGATTGCATCATGCGAACGTGGGAGTGCTCTAACTTCTGTTAAAGTGTTATAATGTCACCCCCAATAAGTGGGAGGGTCTAATTCATATATATTCTGTTAACAAATGCTGCCTCCTTGTACGCTGTTGGATGTGTTTACTGACTAAAAGGGTTAACAGTAGTACTACGCTAACAGCGCTGTAACGGTAGCACATTTTGTCCACACACACTTTATAAAGAGGTAACGCAATGTTCAGCGACACACAATTCAACAAACTAGACTGGTTCTCCGGCTCTATCACGATTCTCCCCCCAAAACCCACACTGATAATTGTATTATACTTCTGTCTGGCAATTATACAACATGCATAAATTAAACCCTCAACCGTACTCTGAAACTCGTACTTTAGATGCGGATCATCAAAGTCAAACATGAGATCGGTCCTTCTTTTCAGTTGAACCTACGTAGAACAAAACCGTAACAATAATGTTTGTGTTTGATTCTGCACTATGGTATCATTGCTGTCTACTATGTGTAACCGCTATTCATACAAATTTACTTTTAATTATAAAATCATTGTGAGAACGCTGTGCCGGTCAAGGTCTACGCAGTTCATCCCGACAAAAGCAGCGTGCAAACTTTCAAGGGCAAACCCACGTGGAACATGTATCATACTTACATTTCTTGGCACAGTAGCCATTTTGCTGAGAACAAGTACGCGAAGATCTTTTCGAAACAAATACAATCTCACAAATTTTGAAATACGGACGATTTAAACTACGAACGAGTGATGCCCCCCGCACGTGTGATACATAAGAAATGCCCGTTTGCGCTTGCGTCAGAAAAGATTTCCGGAGAACTTTCTTTCAAGGGACGTAACTCCAGCAGAAGAAGAAGCCTGTGCAACTGGACCTATACACAGACATTGAATAATATCATTCAGTGTCTGTGGACCTATCCCACACCACTGATCAGTTATTATTATTCTTTAAAGTAAATAAATAAATAAATAAATCAAGATCAGTGAGACCACTCCACTTTATCAGTGATACACTCGCACAAGCGGCCAGGGAGTGGCCAACATTTTTGAGCCCATGACTGAAACGCCGCTACGTATATTCCTGTAGATAACATGACCTACGGAGTCCACGCAATCCCTTCAGTGACAGGCATCAGACATGTTACCCTCCTCCCCCTCCGAGAAGAAGAAAACAATTGGGGGAAACGGCTGCGCAAAACACACACACACACACACACACACACACACACACACACACACACACACACACACACACACACACACACACCACTACTACACACACACACTCACACACAACACACACACACACACACACACACACACACACACACACACACACACACACACACACACACACACACACACACACACACACACACACACACACACACACACACACACACACACTGACACACACACACACACACACAATCATTCATGTACACACACACACACCACACACACACACACACACACACACACACACACACACACACACACACACACACACACACACACACACACACAACACACACACACACACACACACACACACACCTCACACACACACACACACACACACACCACACACACACACACACACACACACACACACACACACACCACCACACACCACACACACACACACACACACACACACACACACACACACACACACACACACACACACACACACACACACAACACAACACACAACACACACACACACACACACACACACACACACACACACACACACACACACACACACACACACACACACACACACACACACACACACACACACACACACACCACACACACACACACACACACACACACACACACACACACACACACACACACACAACACACACACACACACAACACACACATTTATAATACACACACACACACTGACACACACACGCGCACGCGCCTATTATTACAACTCAGTTATATTAGGTTTATGTCGGTTTTCAGTGTCAGTCTCAGGCCAGTCGGTACCTGTGACATGAAAATACATAAAACGTAGAAACTTTAAAAACCAACCGCTGAGCTTCCTGATGACATATCAGTTGACCCCATTTTTCTTTTCTTGGGGAGGGGGGGACGGGGGGGGGTATCATGTCTGATGCACATAATGAGTACAGGAGGAGGGGGAGGGGGCGATGATGACATGTGGAAGCGTGAAGGTAATAATCTATTTCGTCACTTTGGTCACATGAGCCGGCAGCGGTCTCTACCTGCCGTCTCCCATGTCACTGTAAGTCAGTATAAATTAAAAGAGAGAAAAGGAGAAAAGAAAAGAAAGAAAGAAAAGAAGGGGTGAAAGACCCCCCCAAAAAACAACAACAACAACAAAACTAAACATTTAGATGCAGTATCATAATTTCAAAGCAAGGGAAGCAACTGCTTTTATGCAAAATGTCTCAGCTGCATTCCAGATCGCTTCCCTTGTGTACCTCCGGAAGAGTTATGTACCTTGTACTCTCCCGGTCGAATCTGAGTTTGCTAGAGTCCATTTACTCGCATGCCGGGTGAGTTACTGTGGGCGACTCAGGTCTTTGTTGTTGTGTTAGTGTGACGTCATTCGAGCGCTAATTAATTCCCTTGTCTGTTGCTTCCCTTCTGTTTTGATATGCAGTACTGGCTAAAGCAGCCGCGGGTTTGACTCGACCACCGTTGTGGGGAGGGGTTGGGGTGGGGTGGGGGGTTGAAAACAAACGCACGCACGCACGCACGCACACACACACACGCACACACACACACTGACACACACCGTGGCCGCACACACACACACACACACACACACAACAACACGCGCGCGCGCGCGCGTAAACACACCACACACAAGCGCGCCGCACACACGCATGCACTCACGCACGTACACACACACACACACACACACACACACACACACACACACTCACCACACACACACACACACACACACACACATGTACACACACAAAGAAAGAGCACAAAAACACTGAGCTGTTTCTTTTTCTCTTTGTTTGGATCATATTACGGTTGTGACCTCACACTACATCAGCAACACACACTTATCAATGTGACCCCTTCACCACAATGTTGACTCAGATCTTCCCTAAATGATCAAACCTAAGTGATCAAACCTTTGATACATCACGCCCCGCTGATGCAGCGGCATCTGGCTTAAAGGAACAAACCTTCTCAAAAACACGTCATTTTTCTCCAGCAAGGCCGCTCTTTCCCCAAACAGGTTAGTCAGTTTGTTTCCATTTTGCTTAATGTCCTCAGATGCTAAACGGAGCATATTAGGGACAACCTGGTCTGCTAGTTAGCAATCAATTCTTAACGCCCTGTCAATGACTGAGTCACCTCAGGTAAGGTAACTTTTTTTTAACGCCAAGTCAACCAGTACGGTTATAACTGGGCTAACTATTTCCTAAAGGTAGAAGAGCTAAAAACAACAACAAAACAACCAAAAAACAACAACACAACAACAACAAAACAACCAAAAAACAACAACACAACAACAACAACAACACACAAATAAGCAAACAAAAACAAACAAACAACAACAACAACAACAAGTCAGTTTGTTTCCATTTTGCTTAATGTCCTTTGATTGCAATCAAAGATTCTGGTCTAAAAATTCTCTGCTGACCATAATTATTACTAGTATATTGCTAGCAATCGACTTTCGTCATAGGAGATTAACGCGACTGACTGCAGAAAACCCCAATGTCACAGCTGGCCTAGTGTTCAAGTTCAGTGTTGCTTTACGTCCACAGAGACCGTACGGACTATTAGGGTCGGAGAGCCCAGAGGACGTCCACCTCGACTTTCACACAGCTCCTGAGCTCTGATGGCCTAGTGGTAAACATCGTGTTTAACGTCCACAGAAACCATAAGGCTTATTAGGGACGGGCGCCAGCCTAGTGGCAACCCCTGGTCCTCGGGTAACGCAAGCCGCACAGACCTCTCGTGCCCGACATCATGCCGTTACAGGCGGTTCGTGCAACAGACAAACTAGAACACTTGACGTTGTTTTGATCATGGGCCGATATATACTAGTATATTATGTAAGTCCATGGTTTCGAACAGCAAGAGGCACGCTAATAGCTGCCAACGAAAGTCGGTTTGTAGTAAATTTAAAATAAAATAAACGAAGCATTTTAAAACAAAATCCTTTGAGGTTAGGTTCTTTGTTCTGATTTGTTCTAGGAGGCGTGTTGGTCAAAGCCAATTTTTGAGAAGGCGAGTTCCTTTAAGAGAAAGGTAGGCGAGTTAAGTAAGTATAGTCTCAGCTAGCAGTAAGATCTGGGCCCGTATGTATGCTGAGCAAATAAAGCTAAAGGCGGATAACCCCTAATGCCCATTTGCTAAAGATTGCATAAGTCTGGCTCTTCTTCCACATGCACGAGTCGTCGATTGCCTCAACAGGTGTTGGCTTGTGTTTATTTTTAGATCGGAAAAGTCCCTTGTTTTACCAACAATGCAACGTACGTGACGCCGTAAATTCGAAACTGGCTGGACACCGCGCGACACAGCTGTGTCAGTTTCAAGTGCAAAGTTCAATAAGTTTGCTTACATTGACGCAGATGTCAGTGACCCAATGACTCCTTTCCATTCGAAATTTTCCTGTGTCCTCTTCAACGTCTGTGTTGCTTATGGTGTGTCTTGATGCATGAATTGTGGTCTTCAATGGTACGGTGATAGCATCGGTCCGTACAAGTGTTCGTTTTCTCCTCAGTGGTAGCCTCTGTCGGTAACGGCAGCATCAGAGCTGCCATTTGGTAGTATCTAAGGAGGCGGTCAGAAATTCACCTGGGACATTTTACCCGCCGTTTTAGGTCGCAAACATCATCAGAATCATCCAGTCTGGGTCATATGAAGCGAATAAACCCAAAATATGCAACAAAAAGTGAGTTTTGTGATATTTGTGTCTTTCAGTGTGCGTATGTTCCTTTCAGACATTTGATCTAGATCTAGTTTCTGAGTAACCGTGCACGCTTCCCGAGTGCTGATGTCGGCAAAACAATCGATCGTGTACTGAGGACTCACCCATTTACGGACAGTAATCAAAGTCACTTCTGTTGCAAATGTTGGCTTCATTCGCTAAATATGACCCTGTCTGAGTGATTCTGATGATATTTGTGGCCCAAAATGGCGTTTAAAATGTCTCCTTGGTTATTACCTCGTCATTTTCTTTTTAATACGGCGTGTAGGCTACTTAAAGGTAAGAGTCTGTAACTTTAAACGCGATTAGGTCGGTCGGTTAGTCCTACAAGCGCTTCACACATGCCAATGCCAATTTCTTTTTCCAGTGACGTCATCGTTGGGGATTTGCTCCTCATACATCGGGCCCTGATGTTTGATACAAAACATTCAAGCAAACACACGCTATATTGTTCGTAGGCTTACATTTGCTATGCTCATACATTAAAAAACCCAAAACAAAACCCAAAAAACCAACAGAGGTGCCCCATTATCATGTCTTACTGTAAGAAAGCTAAAACCGCTGTTGGACACTGTCGAGTGAACCAACTGCAGGTAAAACATTTTCATCTGTTCGCTTTTCAAATGCTCTATTTACACATCCGAAAGAAGCCGCACACTGAATCTACGTTTTCGCTTTAAATCAAAGAATCCAATTCCTTTCCAATCTTAGTGAGCTCATACCTAAAACAGCACAATCTTTGATTTTCATCTTCTTCTGTACTCAGTGTTTGAGAGGTTTTGTTTTGTTCTTTGGCCTCAAAATTCGTATACAACAGGGCAACACGATACATTCACTACACTCGACATATCAGTAAACACAGCGAACCTCTTGGGCGAATGGACAGATAGGCCAGTTGTCGGCCGCTCTGGCCGCTCACAGGTAAGTGTCTCATTGAAAAAGAAAACCATACACAACAGGCATACAGCGAAAATTAGCCTATGTAGCTTGAAATCTTCATGGGAAGTTCTTAAATGATGCCAGCAACACAGAAACCTTGAGTTGTTCCCCACAATGCTATGAGCTACATAACTGGCCGGAAGGTTAACACTATGAGGGCTGTGCGTTGATACATTTTTCCCTGATTTAAAATAGTGGTGGTTGTCAGGCGTACACACACGAACACATACGTGCGCGCCTACACACAAGCACGCACGCACACCTTCCGTACTTCTGAGAGAAAAATAATCATATCATAAACGCTAGGTTCAAACGAAATTGACGTTCTTCCTCTGGCATCAGAATGGCAAACAAAAAATTACAAATCAAATCAAACAGCAAAAGCAAACGAGACACTGAGTAAAGTGGAACGTAATTTGTATGCAAAATACGTGAGGCAATCGAGTTTTGTTTTTATTGCAATGAACACTAAAACACACACACACACACACACACACGCACGCACACATGCACGCACGCACGCACACACGTATGCACGCACGCACAACACACACACACACACACACACACACACACACACACACACACACACACACACACACACACACACACACACACACACACAAGCAGTGAAACAATAATGCAAATGTTGTCCCATTTCTATAACGCCGTCTTACGGAGGCTTTAAGCACATTTGTGTGGCTGTACGTCAGGTCGGCCGCGGAGGGGACAGTTAGTCACTTCTTGGATTTGAACCTCACAGGGTACCCCGGGACGACGGAAGGGATGGGAAAACTTATAATAAAACCTTGAAACCTTGGAAGGAAAAGAAAACCGTTATTGGCGGTCGCCGCCACCGACTATTCGAGAGACGCAACTGCAAATATTTGAATGAAGAACAAAATGGGTGGGTGGGGGGGGGGGGGGGGGGGGGGGGGTCCGAGGCAATTTTGTAGCAGCCAAATCAGTTTATTCTTTTACTACTGTTTCCAAGAAAAAGAAGAACAAAATGGGTGGGGGGGGGGGGGGGGGGGGGGGGGCATCATCTTGTCTTTACTGCTGCCAAGAGGGTAAAAAAAGGGGCAGTTTTGCCAGCACTTAGCAGCCAAACCAACTTTGCAGCAACAAAACGGCCTCACCGGTTTTTATACCGAGACATACTCGCAGGCACAAAGGGGCAGAGTTCAGACGTTGATTTTGCCGATGTAAACTACCTTCCGTTCTTGCCTCTGCAAAACTACCTTCCCTTCTTGCCTCTGCAAAATTACCTTTCCATTCTTGCCGCTGCAAAACTACCTTCCCTTCTTGCCGCTGCAAAACTACCTTACCTTCTTGCCGCTGCAAAATGACCTTCCATTCTTGCAGCTGCAAAACTACCTTCCCTTCTTGCTGCTGCAAAACTAAAGTTGTCGCTGAAAAACCCACGTTTGCAGGCTGCAGACGAGCACCTTTTGGCGGCAGCATGCATTTGCAGCTTAACCTCTCGAACGGCGGCACATACATTTGCAGCTTAACCTCTCGAATGGCGGCACATACATTTGCAGCTTAACCTCTCGAATGGCGGCACATACATTTGCAGCTTAACCTCTCGAACGGCGGCACATACATTTGCAGCTTAACCTCTCGAACGGCGGCACATACATTTGCAGCTTAACCTCTCGAACGGCGGCACATACATTTGCAGCTTAACCTCTCGAATGGCGGCACATACATTTGCAGCTTAACCTCTCGAACGGCGGCACATACATTTGCAGCTTAACCTCTCGAATGGCGGCAGCATGCATTTTAAGCTTAATCTCTCGAACTCCGAGCATCGCTTTCCGGCACCTTCCTCCAAGGAAGGATGTCGTAAACCAGTGCTTTGAGTTTGAAGCCTAATGTCACAACACTTAGGCCATTTCTGACTGTGGAAGAAGAGGTGAAAGTGTGGCTGCCTCCGGTATAATGTGTAACTAGGACACTTCTCTGTCGGTGGATTCAGTGCTGAACGAACACTTTGTAGAGAAAACTTGCATACCTAGGTCTGTAGCTAACGGTCACTGGAATAAACTGCAAGTGACCGAACAACAGTTCAACTGCAAACAATGAAGCAAAGAAACAAATGCCATGTGCATTCACTTTAAAGGGTGAATTGTAAGTAAATAAAAACAAGCGGGTCGGAAACAGGACACACGCGGTGAAACCATTTGGTATCGCACTGAACTGATCGAATAAGGCGTCAACCACTGAATAAAACTCTCGTGTGGCATGAAATAACTACACACAGTCGTGTGGCATGAAATAACTACACACAGTCGTGTGGCATGAAATAACTACACACAGCCGTGTGGCATGGAATAACTACAACATGCAACTACAGTAACACAAACTGGAAAACAAACGACACGCGCTCCTGCAAAACAAGAATGATTTGTTTCGTTATGCGGTCACTGAAAACCGTGGAACCGCAGAGGAAAACACAGGTACAAATCCATCATCCAGTGTTCCTGCGCAGAGTCGGTGCCCCGTAGAACCAACACAGAGCGAGACGCAGCGCATTAAATTGACATTTTACACAATGCAGCAAGGTACACTAAAATGCACAAGATCTCTAACAATGCTGACTGGACACAGCACAGACTGCGGCAAAGTTCTGCAAACACATCCTTACCATCACAATACCCGAGTTCATAACACTCGCTAACCATGAACACACGACAGCGTAAAATCCAGGCCCATGTGCATAGGTTAAACTATACACAGCGTTCTACGTTTGAGGATTTTTTTCCTTCTTCATTTTCTCTCTCTGCCTCTCTTCCATGCTTCTTTCCGAAATGACCTCTCACACAACTTGACGGCATTGAGAGAAAAGAAAAATACAAATGCTCAGTCAGTTGGAGTATAACCGGAAAACTATACCTCTCTTTTTTGCCTCGAAAATCTCCTGTGACTTTCAAAATAGACCAAGGTAACTGCAACAAGGTATAAAAGCTCTAAGATTCAATTCTCTTAAATGGCATACAAAATGCCAACATTACGTTTCTTTGATGAAGCAGAAAACGGGCCACTTTACTTCATCAAACACAGCATAAATTTATAAAAAGCATCGTGTTTGTTAGCTAGTTCTCGGATTTAATGCTAGTGTCCATATAGTATGTAACAATCGTAAAAGGTGGAGAACACGCCAAAAAAAGGTGATTTTCAGTATCACCCCTCCCCTCCCCCACCGACACCGCTGTGACCTTGACATTCGACCAAGGTCATCGGAACTGGCACAAAAGTGTAAAACTCAATAGAGCTTATCGCCATGAGAAGTTTGACGGATCTCACGTACCCAGTCTCAGAAAAAGGCCACCTGACACAGGTCTTTCACTGCCAAAGCCGTCAATACATGCGTGATCGCATTCATTTTAATAAAAACATCACCGAGCTTGAACTCAAATGATTATGAACTTACGTACAATAGCACACGTATTACAGTTTCGTCTTTGCGACAGCCCTGTGACCTTGTAATGATGCGAACGTCATAGAAACTGGCACGAAAAGGTACAGCGCAATGGAGCTTACCACCGCACTTTGATCTTTCATTCTCCAACAAAAAGTCACGGTTACCTTACCACAAGATACCACTGACCGCAGCATCAGTACGATCCAACGTTGTACCGTAACATCATTTATACTCCAGTTTTTGTTTATGACAACACTTTGATCTTGCAGTCTCCAACAAAAAGTCACGGTTACCTTACCACAAGATACCACTGACCGCAGCATCAGTACGATCCAACGTTGTACCGTAACATCAATTATACTCCAGTTTTTGTTTATGACAACACTTTGATCTTGCAGTCTCCAACAAAAAGTCACGGTTACCTTACCACAAAATACCATTGACCGCAGCATCAGTACGATCCAACGTTGTACCGTAACATCATTTATACTCCAGTTTTTGTTTATGACAACACTTTGATCTTGCAGTCTCCAACAAAAAGTCACGGTTACCTTACAAGATACCACTGACCGCAGCATCAGTACGATCCAACGTTGTACCGTAACATCATTTATACTCCAGTTTTTGTTTATGACAACACTTTGATCTTACAGTCTCCAACAAAAAGTCACGGTTACCTTACCACAAGATACCATTGACCGCAGCATCAGTACTGTCCAACGTTGTACCGTAACATTTACACTCCAGTTTTTGTTTATGACAACACTTTGATCTTACAGTCTACAACAAAAAGTCAAGGTTACCTTACCACAAGATACCATTGACCGCAGCATCAGTACTGTCCAACGTTGTACCGTAACATCATTTATACTCCAGTTTTTGTTTATGAAAGTTAAACAATGATCTTGCGATCAACCCGTCATCTTTTGCTGTTCACATCCGATTGCTTTGACTTGCGGACTGGGTGTTATTATTTCCACAAACGGATAACAGACTTTGCTTTAAAGTATACAGAACGTCTAAATAATGCATGCCATCACCAAAATAATGCGAATGTGGTACGGATGTTGTGAGCACTGTAGCAAAAACAGGCGCACAGACTCCGTTAAAATACAAGTAGTTGTAGTTTACAGGGGTCGGGGGTCGGGGTGGGGGAAGAAAATGAAAAACGAAGAAGATATGAATAAAAATGCTGATATTGTTTTTCATTTTCCTGTACTGTGAGTATTCCGGATGAAGAATGCCCCAATTATTTAAGACACCCCCCCCCCCCGCCCCCAAATCACTCCTTCCCCACCCCCTCCCTGCAATTCCCCCCCCCCCCTCCCCCCCAATTTTTTATTATTAAAAAATTTAAAAATGACACACACAGCAAACAGTAGCACCTAAAAGGACACAAAAGCCACAAAAACAGGCAGATGATGGAGGAGTGAAACAACACCCTCGTGGACAGGAATGTAAATGTAACACGTGCATTGCAAGTATTATGCAGCAAAGTGGGCTTGCACATCCAACTCGCTCACTAAAATACAAACCTTTCTATGTACATGCATATATTTGATCCAAGAGTGGCCAGATATAATATTTTCTTTTTCCACACTACAAAATACAAACGTAGCTAAAATATACAAACTGGGACAGTTTAAACAGACTTTTACAAAGAGTATCCATTCTGAGATTACGCTTGTGATATATACACATATACAAAACTGAAACGGGTATTCCAATAATAAGAATTGGTGGTTGCTCTTGTGACCGAAACACAGATAACCTCAACAGATCTCTGAAGTATCGAAAAACAAAACAAGAAGATGAAAAACAACAACAAAAAAACAACAACAACAACAACAAACAACAGAAATTAAATTGTACGGAAGCAAAAACAGTGAAAATGCGAACGTTCAATGAACGAGGGGTTAGTAGGAAAGCGGTTGGAAAAAAAAAAGTGTTTGATATTAATTGTGTTCTCAAAGCGATTACATTTTGTTAAAAAAAAATCAAATAAAAAAAATCTGTTCTTCACTGTTTCATTAAAAACTGGCCAAATCAATGCTTTCTATAATACATTCACAGTAAGCCCTGTCAATAAAACCAGCAATACATGCTAAACTTGTTCTTTGAGATATATTGTTTCTCTCAACTTGGTTTTGTTCGGAAGGTTCACAAAGCTCATTGTGCCACTGAAGTTTCCACTTAGAGCCAAAACAAAGCAAGGTATCAGACACACACACCTATACATAGGCATGTAAATATCACTCATGCAAAACCGCAATGGTGAGACAAAGAAGAAGGGGTAAAAGGGCATAGAGAGTAAGTGATTCGACGAGCCAACCGTCATCGAGAGAGAGGCTAAAATGGAGGGTATAAGTATAACGTAGTGTCACAGGGGTGTGTTTGTTCTCGAGGATGTGACCTTGGTGGATTTTTATCCACAAACCCAGCAATCTGTTTTATATGTGCATGCCAGGTGAAAGGTATTGCAGAAAATTCGGGTGCCTGTTGTGGTGTGCCTTATTACAAACACCTGAAGTCTCTTGGGCACCGTGAACCCCTTTTGGCAGCATTCATGAGAGGAGTTGGGGTTCGCGTCCAATCGCGGTGACCGAAGAAGAAAAAGATTCCAAGCCAGCGGACACAAAAATAGCTATACGTCATGGCAAGTACTCGTTATCATCATCGTGAAACAATCTTGAGGGCTGCCTCACCAGAGATTGCGTCTCCAGAATTGGAATAAGAAAGGAAATGATATTCAGCCTTTCTGAATGGGAATAAGAAAGGAAATGATATACAGCCTTTCTGAATGGGAATAAGAAAGGAAATGATATACAGCCTTTCTGAATGGGAATAAGAAAGGAAATGATATACAGCCTTTCCGAATGGGAATAAGAAAGGAAATGATATACAGCCTTTCCGAATGGGAATAAGAAAGGAAATGATATACAGCCTTTCCGAATGGGAATAAGAAAGGAAATAATATTCAGCCTTTCCGAATGGGAATAAGAAAGGAAATGATATACAGCCTTTCCGAATGGGAATAAGAAAGGAAATGATATACAGCCTTTCCGAATGGGAATAAGAAAGGAAATGATATACAGCCTTTCCGAATGGGAATAAGAAAGGAAATGATATACAGCCTTTCTGAATGGGAATAAGAAAGGAAATGATATACAGCCTTTCTGAATGGGAATAAGAATGGGAATGATATACAGCCTTTCTAAATCTGTCACCAATGCTCGTATGATTAGATGAAAGTGTAGAAAAACTACGCAAAACCCCAAGTAACTGATTTTTTAGGCATTATGTTTAGGTTTATAAAACCTTAAAGAGAGTAACTCTGAAGAATAAAATAAGAAAAAAATGCAGGTAAGTTCTAAGCTACCTTTTCAACTCTCTTTCTAGCTATCAAACTGTTGTTTGAAAGAAAACAGAAGTGATAACTGATTGCTGAAGCATTATTTTTTAGGTTTAGAAAACCTTAAATAGAATGAATCCAGAAAAAGAGAAGAAAAAGAAAGAAAGAAAGACATGTTGGTATGTTCTGATATCTACGTTTTTGATAAACAGAATGCATCCAAAGAAAGAAATGCTGGTATGTTCTGATATCTACGTTTTTGACTCTCTGTGTAGAGCTCCATCAAACTGTTGTTAAAACGCGCCTACCCAAAACTAAGCTACAAGGAGCTCCAGTGAAACAAACACCCCAGTAGTAGTCAACTGGCGAGCTCAGCATGAAGTCAGTACTTTCGGGGACAGACACTGATGAACGAGTCAGCATCTTTTGACATACACATGCACAGGACACTGTTTTTAAATCTGCTTCATCCGGTCGTTACAATCTGACCTTTCTCAGCCCCCCCCCCCCCCCCCGGGGCCTCCCCCCCCCGCCCCCCCCATTCTTAAATGTTAAAACGCCATTCTGCACATCTCTTCAGGTCAGGCTACTAATGCTAGCACCCACAACACAACGCACGCTATTTAGGTGCATAAGATCATCATCTATGTACATTTCCTTTATACAGCGGCTAAAATGCTGGACAATGTAATAAGTTAATGAATTACACATATATATACACACAAGTTATCTCAAGTTAACGAATTACACATATATACACACAAGTTACCTAGGGTGCAAGTGTCTGCATAATAAAATTGTCTGCACCCTCCCTGTTCAAACGACTTGCCGAAAACGTGCAGTTCAACTGTTACACAATATCACACTCCAACGTACTTTGCATTATCCATAAGAATCTGTCTTGATCCAGTTGTGAGCCGATTCCCAGTGTTGTGAATGATAACACGTGCAAACCACCGCAAGGAATTCGCAGGATTTGTTTCCATACATATCAACGTATTTGTGGAGAAAGCGAGTCGGTCCAACATTAAGACTGAGTCTGCAAGCAAGATATACACGCTCATCACCAGCTAGAACACTTTCTTCTTCTTCTTCTTCTTTTTTTTTTTGCAGGGGAGGGGTCTCAATTATTCACTTTACCGTCATACCGGTTCAAAGTGTTGTAGGTGCATTGCAGACAGGAAAAATACAGACAAAGGAAGAAAAACAACAACAGAGAAGGCGTTGCACAAAGGACAGTAAACTGTCTTGTCCCCGCCGCTCATCACTTCAGCGAAGGTTGCCACTATCCATTCAGCGGGAGGACGCTGATTGGCACATGGGCAGCTCAAAAAAAAAACTTCCCCGCAAATTTCCTGGCGGCTGCTGAGCACCGATAAACCGGGTGTTCCCCGGGTGGCTCCAACTCTTCCACTATCCAGCAGCAGGAGGACGCTGATGGGCACATGGGCAGCTCAAAAAAAAACTTCCCCGTAAATTTCCTGGCGGCTGCTGAGCACCGATAAACCGGGTGTTCCCCGGGTGGCTCCAACTCTTCCAGGCAGAACACTGCGATAATCTCATCTAAAATTGTATCAGGGAAGTCGACACGGCCGGCTCTGGTGCACACGGAGCTGATGACACATTGGAGGACGTGACTTTGGTGCATCTTGCTCAGCCATGTGAGTGGCCTTCAGTACACTGCCAGGTGAAAGACAGTCATCGCAGGCGATTCAGGGCTTTGTTGTTATGTCCCCCACAATATATATATATATGCTCTTCTTCCTGTACAACATCGCCATATATATATATATATATATATGCATATGCGTGACGTTAATCGAGCGGCACCCATTCCCTTGGTTGGCTGAACAAAGATCAAAGGAAGGACACGTTCTTGATCCATCTGAACACTGACTATAGCACAGCTAGGGTTTACAGACTACACAACGCCGTTATCTTATTACAATACAAACGACGACGTAATGAACGATATTCACCCTCCTACCCCGCTCCCACCTCCCACCCACGCCCGCCCATCCTCCCCAGCTCCTTTTCTTGTGTTACCAAGGAAACTGTTAAGCACACACACACACACACACACACACACACACACACACACACACACACACACACACACACACACACAGACTACAAAGACTAAAAAGGACCGTCATCATATGAAGATGATACGCGACTGGCACTCGCTTCCTCTCAGCTTCTCCCGCACCAGTCTCTCGAACATATCCATGGCACGCTGCGACTTGCGGATGTGGCTCTTGCTGATGCTGAGAATGCTCTGGTTCTTGGCCGCCGCCGCCGCCGCCGAGGAGGAGGAGGAGGAGGAAGAAGAGGAGTAGGAGGAGACGTTGGAGGAGCGCAGCACGGTCAGCGTGGACATCTTGACCTTGAGGCGCGAGAAGGGGCTGTTCTCGCAGCTGGTGACCGACACGGAGCCCTGGGCGGGGTGGTGGTGCTGCTGCTGCAGCGTCAGCGCGTTGTCGCTGAGCGAGGTCTTCATGTGCGGGTGCTGGAGCTGCTGGGACTTGCGGAGGAAGGCCGCCACCTCCGCCTCGTCCAGCACGCAGTAGCTGTCCTCGTCGCTCGGCGCCTCCTCCGCCTGGCCGCCGACGTCCTCGGCGCTGCTCGACTTGTGCAGCCTGCGGGCCGGTGGGCGCCTCATCATCACCCCCTGGGAGTCTGGCACCGCCGACGACGACCCACCTCCGCCACTGCCACCACCTCCACTTCCGCCGCCCCCACCGCCCCCCACCGCCACCGCCGTTGGAGAAGCTCTTGTCAGTCTCTTCGCCCCCGGCGTCGTCGTGGTGATCGTGAAGGGCGTCAGCGGACCCAGAGTCTGGGGAAACTGCTGCTGCCTTGGCCTCGGCCTGGAAGCGTGTGTCCGCGCCAGCGCCGTTCTCCGCCATTGCGAGCCTTGCTGAGGGCTGGGCGGGTTCCGCGCCGGGCGAGCCCCGCGCCCCACCGCCGTAGTCCGGCACGTCGTCGAGGTCGAGGTCGACGTCGAGGTCGAGGGAGCGGCGCACGGTCTGGTCCCACTTGAAGGAGGACACGAGCAGGTGGGTGGGGCTGGTGGCCAGGATGCCGCAGCTGTCCAGGCTGATCTCCTGCCAGTCCTTCTTCAGCCTCACCATCACCTTGTGCTGAGCCCCGCCCCTGGCCTCGGGCTCCGGCTTTGTTGTCGTCGTCGTAGTCGTAGTCGTCGTCTTTCCCTCCGGCTTCCGGTTGTTGACCACCGCCTCGCCGCTCGCCGTCTCCCCTTCGCTGTCGCTCTTCTTTTTCATCGTCGTCGACGCGTCGTCGTCCGCGAGGTGCGGCGCGTGGAAGTCGGCGCTCCTCCCCCTTCTTTCACTCCTCAGCGAACCTCCTCCGCCATCTGCTTCTTCTTCTTTCCCTCCTTCCACGGGACCTTCCCCACCAACCGGCGCTTCGGCGGCGAAACCGTCCACCCCGTCGACGCTACCCGCTCCTTTGCCGCCTTCATTCTGCTGCTGCTCCTCTTGCTGCTGCTGCTGCTGCTGCTGCTGATGAGGGAGCAGCTGGCGCATGGGGTTGAAGCTGGACAGGTTGACCTTGATGTTGGGCTTGAGGAAGGAGAGGTTTCGCGGCGAGGTCCGCGCCGACAGCTGCGAGAGCATGCTGAGGGCGTTGGCGGCTGCCCGCTGCGGGGAGGGCAGAGGGGAGCGACTCGGGGAGTGCTGCGGGCTCTTCTGGGGAGACCTTTGGGGAGACTTTTGGGGAGACCTGTGGGGAGACCTTTGGGCAGCGCGCCCTCGCTGGTCCTGCTGGCTGTCCGACTTCCCCGCGGGCTGCACGGAGAGGAAGTTGTTGTTGTTGGTGGTTGTGGTGGCGGCTGCGGCTGCGGTGGTGCTGGAGCTGGTGCTGATGGCGGCTGTTGACGGCTGCCTGCTGGGGGCGTGGTCGTCGAGGTTGCCGGCGGAGTGCACGTCGGCGGAGACGTCGCGAGGGAGGTGGATGGAGGCCAGCGAGTTCTCCTGCTGCTGCTGGTGCACGTCCACCACCTCCGGGTGGGGCGGGCTCTTCCTCCTGTACATCATCGTCATCTCGTCATCGTTAGGTTAGCATTGTCCACAACATCGTCATCTTATTATCGTTAGGTCAGCATTGCCCACAACATCGTCATCTCGTCATCTTTAGGTCAGCATTGCCCACAACATAGTTATCTCTTCATCGTTAGCTCAGTATTGCCCACAACATCGTCATCTTATCACCGTTAGGTCAGCATTGCCCACAACATCGTCATTTCGTCAGCGTTAGGTCAGAATTGATAACAACGTCATCTCGTCAGCGTTAGATCGGCATTTCCAACAACATCATCTTATGAGCGTTAGTTCAGTATTGCCAACAATATCGTCATCTTATCAGCGTTAGGTCAACAATTCCAGCAACGTCATCTCACCAGCGTTAGGTCAGCATTTTCAACATCATCACCTTATCAGCGTTAGGTCAGCATTTCCAACAACATCATCTTGTCAGCGTTAGGTCAGTACTGCCCGTAACATCATCATCTCGTCAGCGTTAGGTCACTATTGCCCACAGTATATCATCGCGTCAGCGTTAGGTCAGCGTTGCCCACAACATCGTCATCTCAGTGTCCTCAGACGTCGGGATGACATACTAGGGACAGAGCTCTGACACCTGACAGTTCGGCCTGCTATAGAATAATGCCAGGCAGCCCGCAGTGGCGCCACCTACCTGTCCAGCTTGTGTCGTTCTGTGACGGGCAGCTCCAGACTGAGGATCTCCTGGGCGGCCACGAAAGCCTGCGCGATGGCCCGCAGTGACTCTGTGAGGGGAAGCAGACAACGTGTAGACAGAGCTCGCGACATTCAGTCATTCACAAAGACGATCGACAAGAGCGTCTTCGCTCGGCAGTTCGCCTAGCAGCTCTCATATTTTTGAATACCCCCCTCCCCTCCCCCTCTACCCACTCAAAAGAAAACAAAGTTGCTGCTGTTGTTGTTAATCGTTAATTGTTGCTATCCCCCCCCCCCCCCCCCCCCCAATCTCTCAGCACTCTCAGTATAGTCTGCTCGTCCACCTGTCTGTCGTACGTACACACAAACACCACCCCATCTCTCAGCACTCTCAGTATAGTCAGTCCCGTCCTGAAGCAAGGCCCCCGTGTCCCTGTGTGGTTGACGGGACGTTCAAATCCAAGAACTAACTAAGTATTACATTCAGTCAATCAGTTAGTCACGTCCTGAAGGCC
>JABMCL010002109.1:1445000-1450000 GCA_018857735.1 Alviniconcha marisindica | reverse complement strand
GACAGACAGACAGACAGACAGTCAGACAAGACAGGACAGGACAGGACAAACAGACAGATAGGACAGAGAGAGCGGGGAAGATTTATGAACAGACGCCAGAAATGAGATCGAGAGAGAGAGAGAGAGAGAGAGAGAGAGCGAGAAGAGAGAGAGAGAGAAGAGAGGAGAGAGGAGAGAGGAGAGAGAGAGAGAGAGAGAGAGAGAGAGAGAGAGAGAACCAGCAGCTAGACCACTCTGCATATATTCTGGATCACTTCCGCCTTTTCGCGTCCCCGGAAACGTCAGTCGGACGTATATAAAGTCCTGCTGCCGCTGTCTTCCCCGTCACCCGTAACATAATATATACACAGTCCCTTCAACCCTTTGTCTGCCGGCGCCATCCAAGCAAGCCAATTAATTAGTCCTGCTGGACGTTTAAAGTCCCCTCAACCGCGAAGGTCATGATGAGGGTGAAGCGAAACGGTCCGGTTCTGCTCAGTTACGTTCAAGATGGTATGTGCGCGCTCAGGAAAGCCCATAATAACCCGTCCCTAATAAGCCTTACGGTTTCTGTGGACGTCAACCCATGTTTTTTTAAAATTTTAAAAAGTATTAATTTAAAGGTTTGGTCCTGATTCGTTCAGGGTCTAGCAAAACACGCTCCCTTTTTTCACGGTGCTTTAGTCCCAAAACCATAATTTTTTGGGGTTAAAAAAGGGGGGGAAGGAGGGGGGGGGGGGGGGGGGGGGGGGGGGGGGGAAAAAGGGGGAGCTAACCAGCTTAGCCACAATATGAAAAATTCGAAAATTCGAACCCCCCTCCCCAAAACAACACCAGCAACAAAACAATCTATACCAGTGGGTGAAGCACGCAAAGTCATATTCTGACGTACTCCACACTTAAAAAGGAACCTTTATTTCTGCGTCCGCGGTACCCATCGAGGCCGGGCGAGACGTGCTTTTCAATGCCGAGTGCCGCACACTTAACTTAATTAACCTAATCCACTCGCTCCCCTTGTTGACTCAACGGTAGAATTAAGTCGTCAAGCTCAGCAGAACACTAACCGAACCCGTCCGGCGTGCTAGTTACAAAACCAACTCCGTTTCCTTATGCAGGCACATAAACACGCGTTGTGTTCGCTCCACGGACCAAAAGTCAGTTTTCGGTGGTACACCGACTGAACCCCTCAGGTGCCGTACTCTTTATTATGCAAAAACCCGGTCCGCCTCAGAGGCACCACAACAGGACAAAGTATATACGTCTACCCAATTATTCCCGTCTTGTTCCTCTTCACGAGGAGGTTAAGCCGAGGGGACAGAGAGACAGAGCGAAGAGTGAGACGGAGACAAAGAGATACAGATGCGGAGGGTGGGGGCATGGGGGCAAAAGGAGAGAGAGGGGGGGAGGGGGGAAAAGGGAAGGGAAAGGGGAAGAAAAACAGAGAGAAAGGGAGGTGGGGGGGGGGGGGAGAGAGAGAGAGAGGAATGAGGGGAGAGAGAGAGAGGGGAGGGCGGAGAGAGAAGAGAGAGGAAAAGAAGGGGGAGAGAGAGAGGAGAGGGGGAGGGGGGAGAGGGAGGGGGGAAGGGGGAGAGAGGGGGGGATGGGGAAAGGGGAGAGAGAAAAGGGGAGGGAGAAAGGGGAAGGAGGAGAAAGAGAGAGAGGGAGGGGGGGGGGGGGGAGAGAGAGGGAGGGAGGGAAAAAAAAAAAGAAAGGGGGGGTGGGAGAGAGGGAGGGGGGAAAAAAAGGAGCGGAAGGGGGAGAGGGGGGTAAAGGGAGAGGGGAAAGGAGGAAAGGAGAGAGAGAGAGAGAGAGGAGAGAAGGAAGAGAGAGAGAGAGAGAAGAGAAAGAGAAGAGCAGAGAGAGTGAAGAGAGAGAGAGAGAGGAAAGGGGCAGAAAAGGAGAAAAGAAGAGAGAGAGGGGAAGGGGGGGGGGGGGGGGGAGGGGAAAGGGAGGGAGAGAGAGGAAGGAGGGGGGGAGGAGGGAAGGGGAAGGGAGAGAAGAGAGAGAGGGGAAAAAGGGAAAAAAGGAGGGAGGGGGAGAAGAGGAGAGAGAGGAGAGAGAGAGAGAGAGAGACGAGAGAGAGAGAGAGAGAGAGAGAGAGAGAGGGAAGGAGAAAGAGAGACGAGAGAGAGGGGGAAAAAGAAGACAGACAGAAGACAGACAGACAGAAAGACAGACAGAGACAGAAGAACAGACAGACAGAGACACACACAGAGAGAAAGAGCCGGGAGTAGGGGAGCGCTCGCACGCAACTGAATAAATAACATGGTCGAAAACTGTTGAGAGGTCCATAGTGGAAAGACATTTCAGACACCACATCCGTCTTGTCCTTGTTACTCTCCCCCCGCCCGCCCGCCCGCCTGTGCTTCTAATGCTGTTCTCCGTGACGTCTGCAAGACCACTCTGTTCACAGAGAGAGAGAGAGAGGGGCAGACAGACAGACAGACAGACTGACAGACAGACAGAAAGACAGAGACAGAGAGACAGAGACATAAAGAGAGACAGAGAGAGAGGTGATGAATAATAAAAATTTTAATGACCTATACATTGTACACAACACCCAAATGGTAGATGCGGGGCTGAATGCAGGAGTGACTCAATCGCTGTCTTCATGACGACTCGGACTGCCCTACAGGAGGGGAAACTGGGGTAACTCGAAGCCTCGTGGAAGCAAGCACCTGCATTTACCGGCGGACGATTCGTGTCACAAACACTAACTCTCCACGACAAGCACGTTAAAGCAGTTTCAAGCAGAATTCTGAAAAATCTGCAAATCACAACGAAGACAGACAGCTCTCTCTCTCTCTCTCTCTCTCTCTCTCTCCCCCCTTTTTTTTTTTTTTTTTTTTTTTTTTTTAAAAAAGTTTTCTTGGTTCCCCCCCAAATTTCTCCCCCCCCTCTTCTCCCCCCTTTTTTTTGTTCACCACATTTAACCGCTCTCCTCCCCCGGGAAAAGGATTGGAGCCGAAAACTAACAGCCTAATCAAAAATTCGAAAAAAAACTCAGAATTTGTTGCAAATTTATATGTAAAAACGTGTGGCCAGATGGCTACAGGTTTTAACAATAAAAGGGCCCGACCACGGGGGGACAAAATCATGGAAACACACACACAACACACACACACACCACACACAACCAACAAACCCCACTCTCTTTCTCTCCCCTTCCCCCACATACAACTCCCTTCTTTTAACACCCCCCCCCCCCCCCCCCCCCCGGCACACACCTCCCCCCCATCACCTCCCCAGCCCCCCCCCGCACGCCGCACGCACGCCCAAAAACCACCACAAAACACACACACACAGAGACAAACACACAAACACACACACAGGCACAAATTTTTTTGTTTTTGTTTGTGTTGTTTTTTTTGGTTTTCCCTTGCAAAAAATTTTTTAAAAACAAACACACACACACACCACCACACCACCACCACCCAACCCCCCCCCCCCCCACCAAAAGCAAGCACACACACACGCACAAAACACCCCCACCACACTCACACACACACACACACACACACACCCCCCGCAACACACACCACCACACCACACACCACCACCACCAACTTACACGGGGTCAGCATTGATGACGCTCCAGCCGCCCAGACACTGCTCGGGCTCCACGATCAGCATGCGCTTGCAGTCCTCCACCAGCTGCTTCAGGTTCTCCTCCTTCTCCTGCTGGTCGTCGCCGTCCGCCACGTCCTCCGAACCCCCCTCCGCGGGCTCCTCGGGCCGCACGAGCAGGTCGGGCGACACGGGCTGTCCCAGGGTCAAGTCGATGGCCGCCTGGCGGTAGGCGTCTCGGAACCTCAGGTAGTAGCTGCGCATGCAGGCACATCCACATCCACATCACTGTATGCATGGAGTCATCGCTGACCAGGCCGGTCGTCGAAAGATTGAAAATGAATGTGCTTTGTTATTTCAGCGGAGGGATTATTGAAATGTGCTTTGTTATTTCAGCGGAGGGATTAAATAGCCTATGTTGTGCCAGACTGGTAGGCAAAGGTTGAAATGTACTTTGTTGTATCAGCGGAGGGATAAAATGTGTTTTGCCAAGCCGGTCATCAAAAGACTGGAATGCAATTTGTTGTCTCAGCGGAGGGATACAATTTGTTGTGCTAGGCCGGACGTCAAAAGATTGAAATACATGTGCTTTGTTGTCTCAGCGGAGGGATAAAAAATTTGTGCCAGGCCGGTCGTCAAAAGATTGAAATACATGTACTTTGTTGTCTCAGCGGAGGGATAAAATTAATTTGTTGTGCCAGACTGGTCATCAAAAGATTGAAATGTGATTTGTTGTCTCAGCGGACGGATAAAATTTGTTGTGCCAGGCCGGTCGTCAAAAGATTGAAATGTGATTTGTTTGTTTTTAGCGGAATGATTAAAGACGTTGTTGGTTTTGTGTTCTGGATGTTGGTTTTGCGGCCTAATCTCTGTCTCTCTCCCCCCCCAAAAAAACAACAACACAAAAACAAAACAAAAACAAACTGCCCCTCCCTCTGAACGGCATTAAAAAATAAATTAAAAAATAACCAAGTGAACACTATAAACAGGATAACCAAGTGAACAATATAAATTCAAACAATAACCATTTGAACGCACACACTCACACACACGCGCACGCAGGCATACACACACACACACACACACACACACACACACACACACACACACACACACACACACACACACACACAGAGCTGGAGAAAGCGGGAGAACAAGAATGAGGTGGGGAGGGAGAGAGAGGGGGAGAGAAAGAGAGAGAAAGGGAGAGAGAGAAGGAGGGAGGTAGGGAGAGAGAGAGACAAACAGACGGTTTACCGGTTTGCTGAATTCATGCCATCTTTCATCATTCCAGTGAATTTACGTTCGCCGGTCCTCGTAAAATCGCCCTGTCCAAGGAGATAAAAAAAGAAGAAGATATATAATAAAATAAAAAGGCACATATTTGTTTCAAATGCGAATAAAGTATTAAAGTTAAATTCACTCTACTTAAATTATGTGCAGTGAACAAACAA
>JABMCL010002109.1:1437500-1440000 GCA_018857735.1 Alviniconcha marisindica | reverse complement strand
ATCAGAGTGTGTGTGTGTGTGTGTGTGTGTGTGTGTGTGTGTGTGTGTGTGTGTGTGTGTGTGTGTGGTGTGTTGGTGTGTGTGTGTGTATGCGTGTAGTTTTGAGATTGGTTATACTGTCATGTATTTATCTGTGTAATCTATGTGGTGTGTATAGGTGGACGCGTGGGTTTAGTGGTGAGAAGGAGGAGTGAGGAAATAGTGGGGGGAGGGGAGTAGAGGTGTTGGGAGAGGGAGTGAGTGTGAGTGTGTGGGGAGTGTTGTAGAGTGTGTGGCAGACGATCAGAGTCGACGCAGAGGACGAGGACAGGCGGGTAGAAGGAGCAGCGTGGAGTGCAGAGTAGTGAAGTTTGTAATGAAGGGTGTAAGGGTGGGTCGGGTGGGGATGTGTGGGTCCCTGTACAACCTGATCAGTTGGTTCGTGTGGTGGTGTGTGTGTGGTGTGTGTGTCAGGTGTGTGTGGTGTGTGATGATGTGTGTGGTGATGTGTGTGTGTGTGTGTGTGTGTGTGTGTGTGTGTGTGTGTGTGTGTGTGTGTGTGTGTGTGTGTGTGTGTGTGTGTGTGTGTGTGTGTGTGTGCGTGTGTTCGTTAATGCGCTTAGAATAGTTTTCATGAACACGATTTTGCGCTTTATACATACTTCAATTATTAATTATTTATCTGTGTAATTCCATACCACTGGCCGTTAGGCCACCTAGCTGTTATAAAAAGGTGGACACACGTGGGATCTTTAACGTGCGCTACAGAGACAGACAGACAGACAGACAGAAACAACAACAAAACCATCAACAACAGAAAACACACCAAGGGAGAGATAGAGGGGGAGGGAAGGAGAGAAGGACGAAGAGAGAGAGGAGAGAGAGAGAGAGAGAGAGAGAGAGAGAGAGAGAGAGAGAGAGAGAAGAGAGAGAGAGAGAGAGAGAGACAGACAGACAGACAGACAGACAGACAGACAGACAGACAGACAGGGACAGACAGACAGAGACAGACAGACAGACAGACAGAGACAGTGACAGAGACAGAGAACAACACCACCACCACCAACAACAGAAAACTTTGTAATGAAGACGCGAACTGAAACCCCAGGAGATGCGAGTCAGGAGGCAGAGAGATGGGGGTCCCTGTAACTAACACTGCCACCATCACACAGTTCACTGAGATGGGCAGGACGCGAGCCGCGGTGTGCCCTGAAACCATCAGACACTCCACCCACCCAGTCTTGTTTTTTCAAGTCTGGTCTGAAAACATGTCTTACCAAAGAACAGACAAAACTCCCTCCTCCAACAATACTGCTCTTCGTTGCTCTCGGCAGTAAGTTGTATCTAATTACATGTATTGACCGTAATATTATGGGTCCTGGTCGTGTGACCTGATTGGAATGAATGTCAGCGATGTGGGCGGGGTGGAATAGCTCAGTTGGTAGAGAGAGAGTCCGACCGAAAACCAAGGGGCAATACTGACCCGGGTTAGATTCCCCGCAAAGCCCGGCTTTGATTCCCCGGTGCGGCGATTTTACCCCGCCCCCCGTCCCCTATTACCCGCTGCAGCAATTTTATACCCCCCCCCCCCTCTCCCCCGCCCCGCCCCGTCCATCCCGAGTCAACTTCAAGTGCAGAATCTCTTACGGTGTCCGCACAGCCTTCGTATCTAATCGCACGCATCAACATATGTGCGCACGTTAAAGATCCCAACCACTAGCAATCATACCACCGTTTGGACACCCGGAAAATACTGCGCGCACACTGGTAGGAATGGGTAGCGCTGCTCTTGAGGCTTCCTTCAAGTGATGCTTAATGTCCTCGATGTCGATTGACATATTAGGGACAAGCTGAGACCAATGCGTGAGCATGGTTCAATATTGCTTTACGTCCACGGAAACCATGAGTGACGGACAGCCCAGGACGGCCACCTCGACTCTCACACAGCTCCTGAACTCTTAGAGGCTGCTGTAGCCTTATTTTTATCCAGATAAGGTGACCTCAATTTCCCGCGAAGGATTAATGAAATGTTCTTCTTCTTCTAATTTTTTTTACACCGCCTGTAAATTATATATATATATGTATTTTTTCATACCGCCTCTTTATGGATTAACTGCTAAAGGTGTACAAAGGTGAATGTAACTTTCATGTGATTATAATATAGATATTTAAATTTTTCTTTTATAAACTGCGTCTTTGGGCAAAGCAAGGAGGGGAAGTTCATAAATGGATCTGCGCTCAGCAAGCTGTCACTGTTATCATCATTAATTGTGAAGGTCACAGTTGGTTTAAACAAGAATATATTCCAGTTACAGGAAATGACGTTGCCGAAAAAACATAAATCAAGCGAGATACATTTTGGAAGCCACAAATCATAAACGGGAACAGGGACAGTAATTTACGAACGAAGAGAACAAAAGACTTCCACTCTTTACTGTCTCTTTCCTCTATTTTGTACCTTACAGTTACGGGAATACAGACATACACACACACACACACACACACACACACACACACACAC
>JABMCL010002109.1:1412500-1420000 GCA_018857735.1 Alviniconcha marisindica | reverse complement strand
AGTTTCACAGTAATAAATAATCCATGACTAACGCGCCAGGAACGAGAAACTGGACCGTACTCAATAGGAAATCAACAAGGACATCATCTGTTCCACGCAGCCCCCATAAAAAAAATTGAATGTGCCGTAGGACATTCCAACAGAACTAAGACCGTTCTTTAAGCTGAGCACGCCACTTGAGCACCCTGGTCGTATTTTAGGCTGTAATTGTAAAGCGTGCCTGGTCTCTCTGAACACTGACCAGTCCTTGGGTCCAGCGCACTGATGAGTCATCAGATGTCCAGGGCACAGAAGTCCAGGAAAACGCCAAAGTTGAAGTTAACTGCTTGCTTCCACCCACCCACCCCCAACATACCCACCCCCACCCCCGCCCACCCCCTTCTTCTTTTTCTACACTTCGACCTAAATGACCAAAGGTGGAGTTGCAAGATACAGCAACAAGAGACGCCGACTACTTTTTATTATGGTTATACGTGTCCAGGAGTCCACAATGGAGAAGAAAAAGAAAAAAAGAGGAAAAATACAGGATTAAAAAAAGAAAGAAAAAAAGAACAGAAACTTTGAAAAAGAAAACAGTTTCAAAAAAGAAGCAAAAAAAAAAAAAAAAAAGCAGGAAAAAACAACAACAAAACAACAACAACAAAAGGAAGAAAATGAAAAAGGAGAGAAAGGAGTTTGTTCCCCTTCAAAAGTCAACAGTCCGACAGCAAGTTCAGCAGTAACTGATCTCTGCCAGCTGCACTTCAATGAAAAGGCACTTTGAACACACGTTCATAAACTTTCCAAAGCTTTTGTCCACAAGTGTCGGCCTGTCTCCGAAGAACTGTGTGACCTACTCCAGTAACTGGACTCTGCCAACTGCGCTACCGGGAAAAGACCATATCCTTGCACTTCCAAAGCATTTGCCTATGTACAGGAGTCCTGTGTGCCCTACTCCAGTAACTGATCTCGGCCTTTGCTGTTGAAAAGGCCACGTTCACGCATTTCCACAGCATTTTCCCAGAACAGTCGACCAGTTCCCGGAGACCTGTCTGACCTACTCCGGAAGTCTGACCTGTACGATACTGATCACCGCCAACTGTGCTACCGCGGAAAGGCCACACTCTTGCGCTTCCAAAGCATTTGCCCAGAAGGGTGGATCTGCAGATCTTCCTGGTCATGACCATAATTATGGCTGGGGAAACACACACACACACACACACGCACACGCACACACACACACACTCTCTCTCTCTCACTAGCACGCACACACACACACACACACACACACACACACACACACACACACACACTCTCTCTCTCTCTCTCTCTCTCACTCGCGCGCGCACACACACACACACACACACACACACACACTCTCTCTCTCTCTCTCTCTCTCTCTCTCTCTCTCTCTCTCTCTCTCTCTCTCCCTCCTCCCCTCCCTCCTCCCTCCCTCCTCTCTCTCTATCTCTCACACACACACACACATACGAACATTGCTAGCCGACAACTAGAACCATGCACCCCAAAGGCAGGTCTGTAGCAGTGTGGCCAGTCACGGTAGTTGATGATGGAAAGTTAATCCTTGCTGGGTGAAACGGGCATAGAAAAAGCCACTCTAATCAACGAAAACCTTTATAAAATCTTGGGTTAGTCTTCTAAAGCTGGATGTTTTTAACACCTATAATCATGTGCTTCGCCGGGACTACTTTAAGGCGTCCGCCACAGATGGTCAGCAATTGTTATTGTAACTGATCTCTACACACATTTTTCAGGGAGGCGGGAAATGGGGTGAGGGGGAAGACAGAACAACCACCGAAGAGGAAGGGAGGGGGGGGGGGGGGGGGGAATTTACGACTGTGTGAATCAGGTCAAGCATGTTTTGTTTCATACATGCTCCCTATAAATGCCTTTCTCCACTCGCCTAGCTTTGATCAGCGGGAAAAGTTGTGATGGCTTGGCCATGCAGTCATGTTGACACGGAGCGTTGGACTTCATCGCTGACTGCTTAGTACTTCTATCATTTCTGAGCCGGGATTTCAGGGAATTTTACCCCCTGATTTTGCCAGACAAACCCGGTCAGATCCCTGGATGAGCTCATTGCATGCTCCGGTAATCTTTGATGGACCTGTCTGAAGCGTCTGGCGTGTGCGCACGTGCGCCACAAACCTGATTTAAGTTTGCGGTACGCACGCGCACACACGCGCACATCGACAGACAGACAGACAGAGAGAACTCGCACTCGAACTCGAAAACTTTATTTTACAAGGACTGTAATTTAGGTTCAGTCAAAAAACATGTCTAACAGCTAGTCCTTGCTAAGCTACCGATGAGTAAATATAAAATTAAAGACATCATTTTTATGTATAATAGGCGAGAGAGAGAGAGAGAGAGAGAGAGAGAGAGAGAGAGAGAGAGAGAGAGAGAGAGAGAGAGAGAGAGAGAGAGAGAGACTATACATACACACATGCACACAGAAGGCTGACTGATTACTACTGCTTCACACATAGCAATCAACCGCGGAAGTTACTTCACAGCGGTACAAGTCCTGGTCATTACGGCTGAAAAACAACAACAACAAAAAACACCCCAAAACACTACTCATCAAACTCGACCCATGCACCTCGAAGGCAGTTTTGCAGCAACTGTATGGTTATAACGTTTGATGTCTTTTGTTCGTGTCGTTTTCGTTGATTCCATAAGAGTCCGTACAAAAAAGAGTATGCGCGCATACGTGTAACTCGCCACCCAGTCCGAAAGCCACCCGTGACAGCAGAACCAACAGACTCGACACAAAGCACATTAACAAAAGACCAGCAACAACAACAGTGATGAAACTCTTTTCTTCTTCTTTTTCTTCTCCTCATTCCCTGAGCGGCAGACCGTCTGTCTGGTGGTGGTAAACACTGAATGAAGCAGGTCAGCTTCTGAATTCATTTTCAGCACATTCTGTTTCTATGGACGTGTGGTTTGTTCTTCACTCTTGTACCAACTAGCCCAAGTACAACTTACTATCATGAGTGCAGAAAACAGTGCTGAGGCCTGCATTGAACGGCAACTCCAGTCAGGGTTATATATAAAAAGGGTCACAAGATACGGCTGTTATCTGTTAGAGCGACTCGATCCTTGCTAATGTGCCCGAATCAGGGTCAGCTTTATCTATGGGCGTAGCGGTTATGAAACGTTGGAACTATTTCAAACCCTCTTTCTTCTCTATACGTAACTATGTTCGTTTCCTTGCTGTTACTGTAAAGCCCGTTCTTAACTGGGCGAATGTTTGTTCGCCGAACATACTTCGGACAGTTCGACGAACTATGATTCGTTTCTTAACTGAACTTTTAGTTCGCCGAAAATGGTTCGGACAGTTCGAAGAATTTACTTGTTCTCAACTGGCTTGTAATGAGATGCAAGCTTCGGCCCGAACTTGCGGCAGACGCCAGCAGACAGCATGATCGAAAATGTAGGCTAAAGTCAAGTCAAGTAAAGTCAATATACTTTAATCATCCCTCACAGGGTAATTCAACTAACTACTATCTCATTCTGGGTCTCCGAGACAAGGCTGCGCCTCCCGCAAGTCAACAAATAAACAAATTCCCTCCGAAGCGAGTGGAGAACCTAGCGACACGTCATCCATTTTATTTTTATTTTTCTTCATCCACAGGAGAGCTCTGCTCTCAGCCAATCAGAGGCAATGATCGTCGAATAGGGCGAATGTTCCCAGAACATGTTGAGCGAAGCTTTTCTGGACCCCGAATATAGCTTCGACGAATACTTCCAACTAGGTTCGCGAAGAAAAGTTCGCCCAATTAAGAACCAACTAGCTTCGCCGAATACTTCCAACTAGGTTCGCGAAGAAACATTCGCCCAATTAAGAACGGGCTTTAGACGGACCGTTGTCTCCCGTGAACATCGCTCTTGTGGAGTCTGTCACACTTGTCCAGGTTTTAAGGTTTTACTGACCTTTTTGTTCCTGCGGCTAGAAAGCAAAGTTACGTACATACACACAATACATTCCGTATAACAAGTACATAAGTACTAATCATACATTACGACAGCACTTTACACATTACACAAGAACAAGCGCTCAAACACACATCAAACTTGTTGCTGATAACTTTGGCGCACTAAATAGAGATTAAAAACTAAATAAAAAATATATCTGCGTGCTGCTGTAGGTTTGAGCAAAATAACTCAAGAATACAACTAATAAATCCAGCAAGCTTTACATTCTTAGATTTGGAGGTCATGTCCATAAGGCTACAAAATTTGTAGGCGAAGTTTGTAGACTCTAGAAGTTGTTAGCGTTCCCCGGCTAAAACTCTGCTGGGTAAGAGACAGTAGCGTGAGCAAACGTTTCCCCATCACCCATGTAGATAATACTATACTGACTTAGCCTTACGCATACGCAAATGCGGTTGTTGCCCGCCACTTGAGATGGGGGATTTCAGTAATGGAGTTTGTCATGTCGTGAAGAGCAATATAGCTGAAAGGAAAGTTGACAGGGGACTCTTAAAACAACAAACACTTTGTTCCAACCCCGACGCTCTGGCTACAGACGAAGTAGGCTTTAAACGTAACTGCTTTGCCGAGGACTTCACCAGCAAACCTAGACAAGACGCGTATTCGGGGTTGGTGGGGTTGGTGTGTGTGTGTGTGTGTGTGTGTGTGTGTGTGTGTGTGTGTGTGTGTGTGTGTGTGTGTGTGTGTGTGTGTGGAGTGTTGAACAGACAAAGACAAAAAGAGACAAGAAGAGCAAATTAACGCTCAGTCGACTCATGTTTAAACCCGGAATTCACTGGCTTCCTTTGGGCTCTCTTGGGCTCTTGATAACCGAGATCGACAAGTACTGGCCCATTATTAGTGCGTAAAAGCTCAGTGGAAGGTATTTTCTCGAACAGATTTCGTTATAGCTACCTTAAATATTCTCAAAAGAAAACATCAGCATAAACGACGGAGCCAAAGTCACAACCATCCAAAAACCATAACAACCCATCAAACAAACTGAGAAAAACATTCAGCACACCGTCTAGTCCGTGCACAACCCGCCATAAAAACTCTGTTGACAAAAGAACTCGCCCAGCTCATTATTATGCAACGCACACTTTTACCTCTCCAACACCTCTGTGACCTTGAAATTTAGGCCAAAGTCACGGAAATGGAAAGTTATTGATCTACCGACGGTACAAAGTCAACAGACAAATAAACGCATCCATAAGAACTAAAGCATAAAACGGAGCTCCTGGAATGGATTATCGAGGTATACACAGGCACAGTGTTCATTACCTGCGCGCCGAGAACTCGCGCGCGCGCACGTGTGTGTGTGTGTGTGTGTGTGTGTGTGTGTGTGTGTGTGTGTGTGTGTGTGTGTGTGTGTGTGTGTGTGTGTGTGTGTGTGTGTGTGTGTGTGTGTGTGTGTGTGTGTGTGCCAAGAGGCGCGAGTAGTGGGATTGTTAAACAAATCTGCAAAGCTGACGACCTTATTATACGAAATGGCGAACGTGGGAATCGCCCGATCGGCATAATTACGGCAGACGAGTATGAATACTAGAGCTCCATACACCAATGCCGTCAACTTGGTCTGTATTTGCCCGTTATTAAACTGCGAGGTGAGCTCAGTCACCTTGCCACCTGGGAGGGATTCTTGCCTACGTGTCTGGAAGCTCATTCAAGACGACACTGACATTGAGGTGTTTTCCTTCCGCCGAGTCGTAGTTTTCATTTTGTATTCTTTTATTTTTTATAAGTGAAGGTGAAGGTGAAGGTTTGTTTTTGATGTTGTTTTTTTCCTCGGGATGGTTTGAGGGTGAGGGGTAACCTGACCTTATTGCCGACTGTGGGATACTTAAAGGCCAATGGTTAAAGCCGGAACACAGGAAATGTCACGAAATATGGTGTCCTTATGAAAGTATTGAACGGGACAAACAGAATGATATTACTCTTTGCTGCGTGCTATTTTGGGGTATTTGCGCCCTCCCCTTCCCCCCCAAAAATAATAATAATAATAAATAAATAAATAAAAAGAATAAAATGCGAGTTCGGGCGGCACTTGTTGATAAAGTCCTCGTACGTGTGTGTGTGTGTATGTGTGTTATTTTCCAAATGATGCTGTCAGAACGTTCAGTTCAGTTCAAGATAGCATCTGAGCACTCGGGAATACCCATGTGTGTTCCATCCCATCTCTCTCTCAGAATACCCCCCCCCCCCCCCCGACCTCACCCCAGTGTTGTCGCGGGGGAAACAAATTGTCCTAAGTCGTCTTTCGGGGAAATCATCGATCTATCGACGTCTCTTTCTTTCTTTTCTTTTCTTTTTCTCTCCCCCCCCCCCCCCCCACCCCATCTTTTTTCTTTCTTCCTTCTGTTCTCTTTTCTCCTCCAGTCGATCGATGGTGTGGTGTCTCTGGCATTGTTCCCGCAGGCTTCTCAAGCTCTTGAATCTTTAGGTCTTCGGAGACGAAAGCCACTTGTGACGCTTGCTCACCCCCCCCCCCCCCCGCCCCTGGCGCTCCCCCCCTCCTCTCCCACACTCTCCCTTCTTTTTCCTAGCTAGGTCATCAACTCGGTCGTTCCCGTGGACTTCAGCATGTCCAGGACAGTCAGCTGCTCATGGCAGTTAATGACGATGGTCGGTCATGCATTGTTACATGCCAGTCTGGATTTACCATTTTGCTTGCTACTTTTCCCCCCTCTCCTGGAGCGGGTGGAAGCAAGATCATTCAGTCTGTATGAGAATAGTGGCATGCATACATGTATGATCTGGCGTCGCTTGTCTTCTCGCGGTAATCCAGCGGAGAGCACACGTGATTGTTTTGAGTATTTTTATTTTTTATTTTTAAGCTTGACGGTGTGACCTAAAAGAACTCTCTCTAAAATTATGGTCGTACCTTGTTGACACACGTCCTCCTTGCCCCCCCCCCCCCCCCACCCCCCCTCACCCCCCCCCCCAACCCCCCAACCCCCTCCCTCCCTATACACACTACACACCACATAATTACCCCAACACACACACACACACACACACACACACACACACACACACACACCCCGCGCGCGCGCGCGCGCGCGCACGTCTTTGGTGACCAAGTGGTGATCTGTGCACACAAAGAGATCTTTGACGAGAACCTTGATCTGGAGTCCGTGACTGCTGGCCATTGTCGACAATGTTTTGCCAACCTTTCGAAAGGAAGGACTGATAAGGTGCCGGAATAGGTTTGAGAGCTGTTCCCATTCCCAGAACTAGCTAACTCCCATTCCCTGGCCTGCTTGACTTCCGTCGACTGTCGTACGTAGACCGATTCTTTTGCCTGTCCTTGTCCAAGACTCGTTGAGAACCCTGCGTGTACCTCAAGTCAAGTCAAGAAATTCTTTATTCCTTCCAAGGAAAATGTGGGTGCCACACATAAAGAACAAAGAACTGTACCTATGTAAAAGATTAACACTTAAAAAGTACGCAACAACACGTAGTAAACACAAGCATAACCATCACTATTCTCATCCTATCTCTTCGACCCCCCCCCCCCCC
>JABMCL010002109.1:1395000-1400000 GCA_018857735.1 Alviniconcha marisindica | reverse complement strand
TTTGTTTGACACGGAACAGTCATGTAGACGCCAGCTGTTAACGTGGCGTTGGCAATGCTTTGCCGTCTGCATTCAGGTGTCTATGAAAATTCTCTCTCTCTCTCTCTCTCCGTGGTGTGCGCGCGTGTAAGCGTCCTTTGTGTGTGTGTGAGTGTGTGTGTGTGTGTGTGTGTGTGTGTGTGTGTGTGTGTGTGTGTGTGTGTGTGTGTGTGTGTGTGTGTGTGTGTGGAGGAGAGAGAGAGAGAGAGAGAGAGAGAGAGAGAGAGGGAGAGAGAGAGAGAGAGAGAGAGAGAGAGGCAGAGGCAGAGGCAGAGACAGGGAGAGGGAGTATCTGTGTGTGTGTGTGTGTGTGTGTGTGTGTGTGTGTGTGTGTGTGTGTGTGTGTGTGTGTGTGTGTGTGTGTGTGTGTGTGTTCAAATAACCCAGTCACCATGCCCACAGAGAGAGAGAGAGAGAGAGAGAGAGAGAGAGAGAGAGAGAGAGAGAGAGAGAGAGAGAGAGAGTGTTTGCGCGCGCTTGTTGTGCTAGTTACTTCATACTTAACAAGGTTTTTCAAGGTTTTATTGATAATAAGCCGTACGGTTTCTGTGGACGTTAAGCACCATGTTTACTTACTTACTAGTTTTATTGAGCTTTGACGCACAGTCAACACGCCAAGAGACGAGTGAGAGTGGACGTGTGTGTCTCCTGACAAAAGGCCTACACTGTATCCATCCATTATCGCCACTCGCGGGTCTGAACCCCCTTCCCTGTCACCCTAGCTTAGTCAGTCAGGCCAGGCGGAGTATACACAGGTTCACCACCTACACAACACACACACACACACACACACACACACACACACACACACACACCCGCTGAGGGGACCCGCGATGGCGCAGGGGAATCATAAGCGGTGACCCAAGCTGCGCTGCCCCGTCAAGTTCCTGTCAATCTCGTCATCCCTGGCACGCAAGACAGATCACCAGGCAGCACGTCCTTCGGAGATTTAGGGGGTGGAGGGTGGGGTGGGGGTGGGGGGGGGCTGAGAACACCCCCCTCCACACACACACACACACACACACACACTACTTATCCAGGACATTTTGTTCTACTGACGCCCAGCACCACCACCACCACCACCACCACCACCACAGGCAAATGAACCTTTACCCTTCACACCCCTCGGACACCCTGGATAGATTAGAACTGGAGCTCGTGAGAGGGACGTTAAGTACTGTCGTGTCGTGCTATGCGGAGCCCGACCTTGGAAGTCCTGAAGAACTACTTCACAAGGTTGAGGGTTATGGTGGTGAGCGGTGGGGGGGGGGGGGGGGTGTAAGTTGAGGAACAATGAAAGGGAAGGACAGGACAGGGCAGGCAGAAAGAAAGACGGAACAGGAAAGAGGAATTAAGGGATGGCCAGGGAAGCTGAGGACTGCGGCCGAATCCAGCGGACTGCCTGTAGTTTGGTTTCTTCATCCGCTCTGGTTTGCCGTTCAATCTGCTCTTCCTCCATGGTCGAAAGCAGAGACAGATCCGCCAAAGGCTGGACGAGACTGTTTTAGAGAGCTCAGCCATTGCGAAACGTTCAATTTCGTGTTCAATGCCGCTTTACGTCCATAGAGACCCTAAGGACTTTTAGGGACGGGGAGCCCAGGATGATGATGATGAAGTGATGCTTAATGTCCTCAGATGTCAGTTGACACATTAGGGACAAGCTGTGACCAATGCCGAAGCATGGTTCAATACAGCTTTACGTCCACGGAAACCAGGAGCCCAGGATGGCCACCCCGACTTTCATACAGCTCCTCCTGAACTCTGAGACTGAGAAACGACTAGTGCATAGGCACTGGTATGCATCTCGCTGTCAGCTAAATTAACGCTACTGCTGTCTGCTTGGTCTAAAAACAATCTAAAATAATAACGACGCCATACGATACTAAAGCCAAGCCTTACCTAAGTTGCCGGGAATAATTAACAGATATGTCTTCAAAACGACCTGTTCACAACTGAACCTAAAGCGAGACCCGCACAACGACACGTAGCTTAAAAGCTAACCCAGCTCTCTGCTTACAGACAGAAAATGTGCCCCGCGCCTTTTTTTATTTATTTTTTAATGAATAAACCTGTCAGCTGCAACGATACTTCCGTTTTTCTCAATCCTTCTTGGTGTCAAGAAGCTGTTAATATGCCGTCCCAATGTCCGGAAAGGATGTTAAAAGGCCAAAAAGGGCTGACACACCTTTGACCGGAAAGGGTGTACTTATAAAAACGTATAAATTATAATATTCGGCTTCGGAGAGGGTTCTTAAACAGGACAATCCACAGTCGGGGAGAGAGAGGGAGGAAGAGAGAGAAAGGGGAGGGGGGAAATGTGTGTGTGTGGGGAGACGACGAATACTGAACTACAAAACGGGGGGAAAGCCCGATGACTACGAAGAAAAGAGAAATCATCTGAATATACACATGCGCATGGTTCCTTACAATTTCATCCTAACGGTGTTTCACCAAAGGTAACTCGAAGGCCGCCGTCAGTCACCCTCACCACCTGGCAGGCTTCGTTCTTCTTCCTGTCACAGGACTCACTGATGGCTCCCAAGACCACGAAGATGGGAATCAATGGGCAACGTACGATCGCATTATACGGGTACAGAGCCTTTGCCAAACAGAAAAGCTCTAAAAGCTCGCCGAGTTCTCGTTAGGTTTCAGCAAAAATCTTTCGAGTTTCGCAGATGATTGATCCCCCTCCCCCTCTCCATGTAGAGTGACTGTGCCTGCATGCATGCACAGGATGCAGGTTCCTTCGAGAAGTGCCAAGAACTATAGACCTGCCATGCTTTCCGTTCCGTGCTGCTGTCTCCATCCGTCTCTTCATCTGTTTCAGGTCTCTGTTTGCTGCCCGTTTTAGGTTGTGTGTAAATTACGTTTTGTATAGTCGGTATTATATATATATATGCTCGTGTGTGTGTGTGTGGGTGTGTGTGTGTGCGTGCGTGCGTGCGTGCGTGCGTGCGTGCGTGCGTGTGCGTGTGTACGTGTGCGTGCGTGTGTGCATGTGCGTGCGTGCGTGCGTGCGTGCGTGTGTACGCGTTTAGAATAGTCTCTACGGTGTAGACGCTTAGAATAGTCTCTACGGACAAGATGTTGCGCTTAAGAAACACTTTAGACAAAAATTATTATTATTATACGTGGGCACCCTTGCCAGACACTTCAAAAGCCCACTTCACGATCAGCGTCGTCATTCGTGCGCCCTTCCGCGTTCAGATGAACCCACGACCAGTGCAAGAATGAGAGGTCGTTAAGTGCACTCCAAGGGGATCCATTTATTGCGGGCACCGGATCTGTAACGGTTTGGCGACGACCTACAAAATATACAACCACTGACCTAGTTTGGGCTGAACCCTTTTTTTCTTTTTCTTTTTAACGCTGAGTCGCCTCCGAAGAGGTACTGTCGGAGACCGAGATCCCAGGAGGTGGGGTGGGGGTGGGGGGGGGGTGGGGGAAGAAGGTGACCACACTCCGAGCATCGCTTTCCGGAACCTTCCTCCAAGGAGAGGAAGGAAGTCGCAAACTAGTGCTTGAAGTTTGGAGGGAGACTATACCTATACCTAACGCTATACCGTCACCACCCGAATAACTCCTGCATTACGATGGGCATCGAGGTCAGCTAATTGCGAAGTCAGCTAATTGCGAAGGACAAAAAGCCACTGAAGGCGTTTTGTGGGGCCGGCCTCACGGAAGCGGAGGACAGAAAGACCTCTGGACGCTGTCTCGGTACACGTACACGGCGGGTGCGTGCGGGTGAGATCACGTTCCAAACTCCAAGCACTGGTTTACGACACTCCTTCCTTGGAGGAAGGTGCCGGAAAGCGATGCTCGGAGTGTGACCACGTTCCTCAGCTAGCTGCAACCAGCACGCAGAACCGCCTCGTTCTTCAGGGTTGACTGACACGTACTACCCACGCAGTGTGTCAAGATTGGTCTTGAAGGTTTTGTAAGTACTGCGTCATAAGTACTGCGTCATGAGTACATATCACTGACTTGTACTCTTGAGGTCTCGTGGTCAGTTCGCGAAGTAGGTCGTCGACAGTTGCTGTATATAAATTATGTTGGTACTTGTAGTCACGGAGGAAAAAGCAAGCGTATCTTTTCTGGATCCTTTCAATCCTCGAGGTGTGTGTGTGTGTGTGTGTGTGTGTGTGTGTGTGTGTGTGTGTGTGTGTTGGGGTGTGTGTGTGTGTGTGTGTGTGTGTGTGTGTGTGTTGTGCGTGCGTGCGTGCGTGCGTGCGTGCGTGCGTGCGTGCGTGTTTGTATGTGTTGTGCGAGGATTCCATTCCAGACGGTGCTACCACTTCGACGTACGTTCCTCGCGAGTACTGTATAATTAATTAATCCCGTTCTTTGGTTCTGATGGCACCGGACTTGGTTCTGATGGCATCGGACTTTAGACTCTGATGGAGGAGGCAAAGGTTTTCCTTGCTTGCTTGCTATTACTGTGATCCCAGCAGGGTGGCAGTAAATCAGTGCTTAGGAAACGATACGAATGGGTCTGGAATGAGTCCTAATCACTGCCCCGAAACGAAAGTCGCCAAATGTTGCTCAGAATTCCATTCTTTCTCCCCAATCCCTGCTCTCTGTCTCTGCTCTGCCTGCCTGCCTGCCTGCCTGCCTCCTCTCTCTCTCTCTCTCTCTCTCTCTCTCTCTCTCTCTCTCTCTCTCTCTCTCTCTCTATTCGTACTGAGAATTATGTCCGTAGTGTAGCAAGGACTGGCTGTCAGGCAGGTCCAGAAGGACCTAACATTTACTATCCATTGTTCGAGTTCGACTCTGTCTCTGTGTGTGTTAATCTCTATGTTTTCTGTCTCTGCCCCCCCACCACACACACACACACCCACACACACACAGACCACAAATAGAGACAATTCTCTGAACGCAACGTGACTGATGTGTATCTACCTGCTGACAAAACGACCAGGTGCGAGGGACAATCAGTTTCCGCCAGTCGTCTCAGGCGACGG
>JABMCL010002109.1:1380000-1387500 GCA_018857735.1 Alviniconcha marisindica | reverse complement strand
TCGCCGATAGATATTCGGCCTGAGCAGACCATGTACAACGCCGACCTGAAGGACTTTGCCATCTGGTACGACCCCCCACGACCTGGCTCCACCATGACCGTGCTCAACAACGGACACACGGGTAAGAGTTGCACACTTACTGTCACACAGATGCAAAAACGGAAACCAACTCACTGGTTTCACCGGTAACGGTTAAAACGAAATCACTGGGTGGCTATCTAGCGATAGTTAACACTAGAAATGGTTAAGAGAGAGAGAGAGAGAGAGAGAGAGAGAGAGAGAGAGAGAGAGAGAGAGAGAGAGAGAGAGAGAGAGAGAGAGACAGAGACAGAGACAGAGACGAGACAGAGACACAGAGAGAGACAGACAACAGACAGACAGAGACAGACACTGAGACAGAGACAAGGATAAATCACTGGTTACACGGATATGGGTTAAACAATTAAACAACCACTTGTTAAACAGTAACTGACACAAGGGTAATGGTTAATACAGAAAAATCGCTAGTTAGCAGATAACGGTTAAACAATCACTATAGTCACACCGGTATGGGTTACAATCACTGATCACACGTGCAATGGTTATAGGCGCAGACAAAGGTCAAAGAACAAGGCACAGGGATTCAAGAGGAAATGACACGAACACTAAGTGTCTGCACTAATGGGGCTGCCCATGCAGTTTCCATGCAACAGACAGGGTATCTGGCGATGATCTCTGCCAGGGCAGATTGCAGTATGCCAGGAGACGCAACAGCTATAAAGGCGCAGGCGCCTCCATGACGTCAAAGCCGATGATCGATTCCCGTTTTCACCCACGCGGTGGCAGAGGAACATTACCTAGCGCCACCACGTTTTTGACATACCTCGTGTGCTTTATTTATTTCCCACCTGGCTAACTCCGCACCTATATATATATATAATGTTTTACGTTTCCTTATTATCCGTGTCTGTGTCTTTTTTTTACACTTCCTGAATAATTTCTGACAGCAGTCCACTTTATGTGTTTTTGGACTCTATGCACAAAAGCTCTGTCGTGTGTTTTTTTGTACGTAAAATGTCTTTTGGAATGTTCAATATATGATGCATGCACGCGCCCGCGCTCACACAGACTCAGAGAGAGAGAGAGAGAGAGTAAACAGGAATGAGCCGAGTATGAATATGACCTCACATACCAGTCTCACGTAAGACTTCATATACCACACACATAATAATTTTACAGAGAGAGAGAGAGAGAGAGAGAGAGAGAGGAGAGAGAGAGAGAGAGAGAGAGAGAGAGAGAGAGACCCCAACAGCTTCTGTCTTTTGTGTGTTTACAAGCAACTATTATATAAAGCTGACTACGAACTCAAGTCTTTCACAACAGCGGTTTTTTTCGTGGAGTCTTGCCTTTCCTTGATCAGACGGTCACTTGCTACGTATAGATGCTTATATGAGTGGTATTGTGTGTGTGTGTGTGTGTGTGTGTGTGTGTGTGTGTGTCGTGCGTGCGTGCGTGCGTGCGTGCGTGCGTGCGTGCGTGCGTGCGTGTGCGTGCGTGCGTGTGGCTGTGTGGCTGTGCAGTACAAGTGACCACCACTGGGGACTTCTTCGTGACCAACGGCGGTCTGCCCTACGTGTACAAGACGGCGCAGTTCCACTTCCACTGGGGCCACGCCAAGCATCACGGCTCCGAACACCTCATCGACAGCAAGGCCTTCCCGCTGGAGGTGTGTGTGTGTGTGTGTGTGTGTGTGTGTGTGGCTGTGTGTGAGCATAGTGTGTGTGTGTGTGTGAGCAATGTGTGTGTGTGTGTGAGCATAGTGTGTGTGTGTGAACAATGTGTATGTGTGTGTGAGCAGTGTGTGTGTGTGTGTGTGTGTGTGCGTGTGCGTGTGTGTGTGTGCGCGCGCGTGTGTGTATGCGTGCGTGTGTGTGTGTGTGTGTGTGTGTGTGTGCACGCGCGCGCGCATGCGTGCGTGTATGCGTGAATGCGTGCGTGTGTGTGAACGAGTGTGTACACACGTGCACTTGTGGTATTTTTCTCTTTCTCCCCCTCCACTCCCCCCTCCCCCTTTCTCTCTGTTTGAGTGTATGAAATGCTCAATCAAATATGAATGCTCAATCATATCTCCGCAGCAATACACATGCACCCATCGCCCTCCCCCCCCCCACCACCATTTTTTTGTTTTTTTAAATAAAAAAATCAGAGCTGCAAAATTTGGACACAACTAGTCACTCCGTCACAATACGCCTGCATGTGCATGAAAATCGCAGAGTGCATCATTTCCCATTTCCGTTCCAACCCCTACTCCCCGCACCCCCCCCCCCGCACCCCCACACACCCCTACCCGTCCCAACCCCTTCCACTCCCTCCCCACGTTCCTAGTCTTGGGATTCAGACCCTTATTTGTTTCAAGTTGGGCACAAAATGCCAAAGGGCGCTGAAAATAAATGAGAAATCTTCGTTGTTTCCCCCGAAGACGACAGCAATCAACACACAATTTCGCTCCAGTCTGCGACCTCAGGAGATCAGGAGGGTGGGGTGTGGGAGGTGTTTGGGGTTGGGGTGTTTCTGCGTCAGTGCATCAGGGAGGTGTTTGGGGTTGGGGTGTTTCTGCGTCAGTGCATCAGGGAGGTGTTTGGGGTTGGGGTGTTTCTGCGTCAGTGCATCAGGGAGGTGTTTGGGGTAGGGGTGTTTCTGCGTCAGTGCATCAGGGAGGTGTTTGGGGTAGGGGTGTTTCTGCGTCAGTGCATCAGGGAGGTGTTTGGGGTAGGGGTGTTTCTGCGTCAGTGCATCAAAATGTTTGGAAGTTTTGGGTAGGGGTGTTTCTGCGTCAGTGCATTAGGGAAGTGTTTGGGGTAGTGGGGTTTCTGCGTCAGTGCATCAGGAAGGTGTCTGGGGCAGCGGTGTTTCTGCCTCAGTGCATCAGGAAGGTGGTTGGGGAAAGGGTATTTCTGCGTCAGTGCATCAGGAAGGTGGTTGGGGAAAGGGTATTTCTGCGTCAGTGCATCAGGGAGGTGTTTGGGGTAAGGGTGTTTCTGCGTCAGTGCATCATGGAGATGTTTGGGGTAGCGGTGTTTCTGCGTCAGTTCTCTGATATAACAATATATCTCTACGTAGTCTGACAAACTGAGAAGGTGTCAAATGCACAGGCTCGAGACTGGACGGTTAATGGTTCAGTGGACGGCAGATGAGCATCTTGATAGAATATTTAAATGTGTGTGCGTGTGTGCGTGTGTGTGTGTGTGTGTGTGTGTGTGTGTGTGTGTGTGTGTGTGTGTGTGTGTGTGTGTGTGTGTGTGTTGCAGCTCCACATCGTCAACTACAACAGTGACCTGTACGAGGACATCTCCCAAGCAGTGACAGAGAAGCAGGGACTGGCCGTACTGGGAGTCTTGTTCGAGGTCAGTTCCCCCCAGAAAGCGCATTCAGCAAGAGCTCACGACGAGCAATAGCACAAATCATTATCCTCTTCATCATAATACAACCTCTACAACGAGTCATCTCCCCTCTCCACCTCTTCTCTCTCTCTGCTTTAACATCTGTGTCTCTGTCTTGTTCTCTGAATCTGTGCCTGTCTGTAACTGTCTGTACTGTCTGTCTTTCTCTCTCTCTCTTGTTTCGATAATTTTTTTATTGCGACTAACATTAGTACATTAGCAAGGCTGATTTTGTTAAGTGCGTTTGTGACTAGATTCACCTGATAAACCTACTTGAATCCGTATAAGTCAATATAACTGTCATTCCTACATCGTTGTGTTTAGTCATGCGTTCTTCTCTCCGTCTGCCCGTCATCACTTTCTTACGATGACCAAAGATTATGAATACAGTTATAATCTTTGCGATGACACAGCTTCGATATGTGTATATATATAAGTTGTGTGTTGTGGTGACAGATTACGGATGAAGACAACACCGACCTGGAGCCAGTCATCGCCGCTATGTCGAAGGTACAAGATCCAGGTCAGTCTCCCTTTCTCTAACTCTAATACACACACACACACACGCACGCACGCACGCACGCACGCACGCACGCACGCACGCACGCACGCACGCACGCACGCACGCACGCACGCACGCACGCACGCACGCACGCACGCACGCACGCTCGCACACGCACGCACGCACGCACGCACGCACACACACACACAGGCCGATGAAAGCACTTCAAAGACATCTACAAATGAAAATACCCGCGCACCTTTTGTTAGGAGAAAAAAAGACCCTTCTATGGCACACACGAAAAAGAAAGACACACACGGTAGATGACGCGCTGTACAAATTCCCTTTACTATTATCATTACCATTACTTATTATTATTATTATTCACAGCTTTTATATAGCGCTATTCTCTGTTCTCGCGCAGACTCACTGCGCACATTGGCATGTGATTCTGAATGAGTGACTGTATCCATTTACAGCGCGTATTATTAATATCCACGGAAGTGGTGTACTGATAGCAGCACTCTGGTTGTTGCATGGCTGGTGCCACGTGAAATGCTGCCGTTTCGGCGCAAGTTCTGTGTACACCATGCAACCATGCACCAGGTTACAGTGTCACTTCATTCAAAGCCACTTTGGTAGGGTGTATGTGTGTTTAGCTGTAACTGCCACCTGCACTTTTGGCAGAATGACCGGGATCGTTTACGTGCTACTGCGGTAACACGGGGTGTGGAACGGATACCGAAATAAGAGTCAGCACAGAAAGCTGACCCTGGAGAAGAAAATTCTCCCGCCGCTCCTGCCGGGACTCGAACCCGGGACCTTTCGATCACGAGTCCCACGCTCTAACCACTGAGCTGTCCCCGCTCCCCGAGCTATCCCCATTACTCCCTACACCACTTGATACACCGCAGTCTGACGGGGCTCTTGTGTGTCTGTCTGTGGTGGCAGAGGACCGCAACCAGGTGGAGATCAAGCCCCTGTCCCTCCGCAGCCTGCTGCCCGACGACATCAGCCAGTACTACCGCTACAACGGCTCCCTCACCACCCCGGGCTGCTTTGAGAGCGTCGTGTGGACGGTCTTCGCTCAGCCCAAGCACATCTCGCACCGCCAGGTCGGTCTGTTTGCTTGTCTTAACATGGCGTTGCCGTGTGTGTGTGTGTGTGGGGGGGGGGGGGGGGGGGGTGGTAACCGTGTTTGTGTGTGTGTGCTTGTGTGTGTGTGTGTGTGTTTGCTTGTGTGTGTGTGTGTGAGAGAGAGAGAGAGAGAGAGAGAGAGAGAGAGAGAGAGAGAGAGAGAGAGAGAGAGAGAGAGAGGGAAAGAGAGAAGTAGAGGAGGAGGAGGAGAGAGAGAGAGAGAGAGAGAGAGAGAGAGAGAGAGAGAGAGAGAGAGAGAGGTGTGTGTGTGTTGTTAGAGAGAGAGAGAGAGTGGAGGGGTGAGAGAGAGAGAGAGAGAGGAGAGAGAGAGAGAGAGAGAGAATGGTGTGTGGTGTAGTGAGAGAGAGAGAGAGAGAGAGAGAGAGAGAGAGAGAGAGAGAGAGAGAGAGAGAGAGAGAGAGAGTGTGTGTGTGTGTGTGTGCGTGCATGCGTGTGTGCGCGCGCCCAAACTGGACTCCTCCAGCCTCGAGGGGCAGCGTGTGTCATAACCTTCCCCTCCCCCCCCCCCCCCCCCCCCTTTTTTTTTTTTTTTTTTGCACAACGCTTCCATAGTGGGGAGGCTAGTCCCATTTGCTGACTGCAGCTACCTCGAGGGAGAAACGGGTTGTGTTTATTTCACCGGCCGCTTGGTTCCTCGTGTCCCGAAGACACAACAAAACTGCAGTTTGTAAGTCCCCCCCCCCCCCCCCCCCACCACCACCGGCTGTTTGCTTCATTCTTCGTGTCTCACCGACGTAAAACATTTTCGCACTTGGTAATCATTATTTTTTAACTTTTTTTAAATACTTTTTTTAAACCTCTCTGCTTGGTTCGTTGTGTCTCGCAGACGCAATAAAACTGCAGCTTGTAATTTAAAAAGAAGAAAGTTTGGTGTTTTTTGTTTGTTTGTTTGTTTGTTTTTTACCGGCCTGTTTGGTTTATCGTGTCCCACGAACGCAATAAAACTACAGTTCGTGGTTGTGTTTGTTCGTTTGTTTCTTTGTTTTCACCTGCCGCTTAACCGATTCCTCCTGTCCCTCACACGCAATAACCCACCACCCCCACCCCCACCCTCCATCCCCACCCCACCCCACCACCCCTCTTTACCTGTCCTGACACGCCATAAAACCTCATTTTCGTTTCTCTCTCTCTCTCTCCTCTCCTCCCCTGTCCCGACAGATGCGCCTGTTCCGCGAGATGCTGCAGATGCGCCACCGCCACGGCGGCCACCACAGCCGGCACAGGCGCTCCGTCGACTACTACAGCTGGCGGCCCCTCAGCCGACGCGTGAGGCGGCGCGAGCGGCGCGCGCTGCGCGTGCTGGACGAGCTGGCCCTGACGCCCGGGCAGCAGGCGCGCTTCCGGCGCGAGCTGGCGGAGAAGAAGCACCACGCGGAGGAGTACGCGGCCAAGCTGGACGAGCAGAACGCCGGCGAGACCCACCACCGCACGCTGGAAGCCGTGCACAAGGAGGCGAGGCTTCACGAGGGCGGCGGCTCCAGCGCGGCGGCGGCGGCGGCGGAGGAGGAGGTGGAGGTGGTTCTCAGCGAGGTGGAGATCGAGTACATCCAGGACAAGCTGGTCAACAACTTCCGGCCCGTGCAGCCCCTCAACGACCGCATCGTCTACCGCAGCTTCAAGCTGCGGGACAGCGGAGCCGAGCAGCGCCACCGCCACGCCGAGCGCGACGGCCGGGTCTCCAACGAGGAGATCCTGCGGGAGCGGTTGAAACTGTACGAGTCGACGGACTCTGCGGCACCGCGCCTCGTCTCCCCACTGGCTCTGCTCGTCTCCGCCTTCCTGGCCGCGCTCTTCTTGTGATTCAGCATTCCCCCCCCCCCTCCCCCCCCCCCCCCCCCCCCCCAACCCCCCCCCCCCCTCGCCGCACTCCCTAGCCCCGCACCTCCCTCCCCACCCCACCCGCACCCCCCATCTCTCTCTCTCTGCAGAGGCTATCAGGAGCCAGCAGCGCCTCGTCGCAAAGCTATACACGTCTACCAACAGCTTTTATATAAAATACCAGCCTGTCTGCTAAGTCAGTTAAAACAAGAACAGAAGAAAAAAGAAAAAAGAAAAAAAGAAAAAAAGACGAACACGAAGAAGAAGATGAAGAGGAAAAAGGACACCAGCATCGCCCAATTATTGTCCGGGCAATTCGGGATATTGGTTAAGAAGACACAGGGTGCATAGCAAATAACGAAAAAACCCAGAACTGGGCTCTGATCGATCGGACGAGGCACCGGAAATACTAGCGTGGATGGAATCCGGGTATGAAGACCTGGTATTGCTAAGTACGATAAAAATGATATTAATCTTTATCGTTTGCTGCATAGTTGTTGTTTTTGTGTGCATCGTGATCGATTAGAGGCTTTCGTGATCTATTTTACCCACCATCAAGCGATTTTTGTTGTTGTTGTTTTCGTTTGTTGTTTTTCGTGAGTA
>JABMCL010002109.1:1340000-1372500 GCA_018857735.1 Alviniconcha marisindica | reverse complement strand
ACGCACGCACGCACGACGCACGCACGCACGCACGCACGCACGCACGCACGCACACACACACACACACACACACACACACACACACACACACGGAAAAAAAGAAAAAAAGAGAAAGTGAGAAAGTAAAAAGAAAGAAAACACACCACACACACACACACACACACACACACACACACACACACACACACACACACACACACAACACACTACACGGGAAAAAAAGAAAAAAGAAGAGAAAGTGAGAAAGTGTAAAAAAGAAAAGAAAACACACACACACACACACACACACACACACACACACACACACACACACACACACACACACACACACACACACACACACACAAAACATGAAAAAAAGAAAAGAGAAAGTGAGAGAGTGTGAAAAAGACAAGAAGAGAGAGAGGGGGGGGAGGGAGGGAGTGAGCGCCGACGGCGGATTGCCACTAAGTGCAAGCCAGCAATTAGGAAGCCGGCAAAGGGCACGCACATCTCCGCTTGGCTCCTTTGCAACCGGCCCTTGTCCAGCCAGCGGCAAGTCGGACACTCCAACACCGCCAAACACTTGATTGGGCTAATTGTTGGCAATACCTCCCCGGATGGGTGCAGAGGATCGAGGCGCGAGGTGGGAGGAGGAGGAGGAGGAGCAGGAGGAAGAGGAGGAGGAGGAGGGGGGAGGGTGTCAGCGTACGGGTTGAAACGGGAAGACTCTTGAATACGTAACAAGGAATGATCTCATAAGGAGGGGTCGTCCTAAAGCCCGTTCATAGTTCAGGAGCTGTGTCAGAGTCGAGGTGGCCGTCCTGGGCTGTCCGTCCTAACGAGCCTTCTGGTTTCCGTGGACGTAAAGCTATACTGAACCATGCTTCGGCATTGGTCTCAGCTTGTCATCTGAGGACATTAAGCAACACTACCTACCTAAAGCCCGTTCTTAATTGGGCGAACTCTTAGTTTGCCGAACAGGGTTCGGACAGTTCGACGAACTATGCTTCATTCTTAACTGGGTTATATTTACAATGAGATGCAAGCTTCGGCCAGAACTTGCAGCAGAAGCGCAGCAGACAGCATGATCCAAAATGTAGGCTAACGTCAAGTCAGTATACTTTAATCATCCCTCTCAGGGTAATTCAACTAACTACTGTATCATTTTGGGTCCCAGAGACAAGGCTGCGCCTCCCACAAGTCAATAGATTCCCTCCGAAGCGAGTGAAGTATCGACACCGTCATCCATTTTTATTTTTATTTCTTCCTCATTCACAGAACAGCTCTCTTTGCTCTCAACCAGTCACAGGCAATGTTCGCAGAACCTGGCGAATATTCCCAGAACATGCTGAGCGAAGCTTTTTGGACCCCGAATATAGCTTCGTCGCTGTTCGACGAATACTCCCAACTAGGTTCGCGAAGCAAAAGTTCGCCCAATTAAGAACCAACTAGGTTCGACGAATATACCGGACTATGTTTGCGAAGCAAATGTTCGCTCATAAGAATGGGTTTAACGAATAGTTTTTCGATGATGCTCAAACGGCAGTAAGTTTGTAACAGACAATTCAAATGATATCATACGTTTCTTTTATAACTGACCACATTACTTACGCCAGCACAAATAAAACCAAAGTCGTTCGAATCGAGACGGAACTCTATTTTTATTCCTGGGGCGGACGCACCTAATGTTTACGTGTATGCTTGGACGCTATGTTGTTTGCACAGTCGAATTAATACCCAAACCTTTCGGAGGGCGCTGACAGCGTCGGTGGACAGCTGCGCGGAGATAAAGAGTGCCCCTTCAGTGACGTAATCTGTTTTGGAGGAAGGCGCCGGAAAGCGATGCTCGGAGTATGTGGAGGGCGTTGGCGAGGGACTACAGCGCAACACTCCGAGCATCGCTTTCCGGCACCTTCCTCCAAACTCTGCCAAAACTGGTATCGCTTTCCGGCACCTTCCTCCAAACTCTGCCAGAACTGGTATCGCTTTCCGGCACCTTCCTCCAAACTCTGCCAGAACTGGTATCGCTTTCCGGCACCTTCCTCCAAACTCTGCCAGAACTGGTATCGCTTTCCGGCACCTTCCTCCAAACTCTGCCAGAACTGGTTACGCCACTGAAGGGGCACTCTTTATCGCCGAGCAGCTGTCCAGCGACGCGGTCAGCGCCCTCTGAAAGTTGTGGGTACTAATAAGACTGTGGAAGTACCATAGCGTCCAAGCACGCACGTAAACGAGGCGCGTCCGCCCCGGGTAAAAAAAAAGAAGAAAAAAAGGGAAAAGAGTCCAGTCTCGATTCATCAAACGATTTTGGTTTCATTTGTGCTGGCGTAAGCAGTGTGAGCGGTTATAAAAGAAACGCCCGATGTAATCTGAGTTTTTTTGAGAGCCGGTTTGGCCTAGCGGTAAGGCGTAGGCTGGTAAGCGGAAGGACCTTGGTTCGATCCCGCTTCGGCTCTCCTTTCTCTTCAAAAGTTGTGGTCTGTGGACACTGTCTTGTGACTTTGTCCCTCACAATTAATGAAACATTAAAATGGCTCTCATCGCTGCCCATCTTAATGCAGGTCATTCTGGTGGTGACAGTGTAGCGACAGAAATATACTCTCCCTCTTCACCCACCTCCATACCCCCTTCCCCCCATTCTCCCCGTCCCTAATAAGCCGTATGGTTTCTGTGGACGTTAAGCACCATGTTTACTTACTTACTAATCTGAGTTGTCTGTTACAAGCTTACTGCCCTTTCAGCACCAACGAAAAACTGTCCGTTAGCTAACAGTTTCTGGAGACCTATGGCGTAATCAATTACGGCAGTGGTTGGAGGAAGGACGCCGTAAACCAGTGCTTGGAGTCTGGGCGAGTTTGGGCAAGGGACCGGGTACAGCATTACCCAAGGGCAAGGGTCTTGTCAAACACGGTCACAAATGGATCGGCAGGTTCCCCTGGGCCGTAAAACAGCGCGGAGGAACGGCGGCAAAAGGGGGCCATTCCCATGCAAATAAATGGCCCCCGGACAGCCGCCTCGCTGATAATCCACTGACCTAGAAACAAGTGCATCAGCTACGAAGTGTTTACCGACATGGCAGCTTGGTGCACACACGCACACGCACACACACACACACGCGCACGCACGCACACACAAACACGCACGCACACACACACGCACGCACGCACGCACGCACGCACACACACACACACACACACACACACACACACCACACACCCCGCACCACGCACGCACGCACGCACGCACACACACACGCACGCCGCACACAGTCACAGCACGCACGCACGCACGCACACACGCACACACCACCACGCACGACACACACTCACACAACACACACTCCACACATACACACACACCACCGCGCACGCAGCACGCATACACGCACGCACGACACACACACACACACACAACACACACACACACACACACACACTCTCTCTCTCTCCACACACACATCACACACACACACACACACACACACACACACACACACACACACACACACACACACACACACACACACACACACACACACACACACACACACACAGAGCTGCTGCTTCGTCTGTTGCCGTGAGTGCTAGTGACCATTCCCATGCTAATGGCTTCGGGATAACCGCCTCGCTGACGACAGCTCCACTGACAAGAAAACAACCTGAGGGCAGCTACGGAGGTTCCATTCACAACATAGCGGCTTGGTGGACATGCGCACACAGTGTTGCAAATTCCAAGCAGCGGTTTACATCCTTCCTTGGAGGAAGGTGCTGGAAAGCGATGCTCAGAGTTTGACAGTGTTTGCTGCCTTGTTCGTCTGCTGTGGTGAATCCTCGCGACCGAATGGCTCCGGAAGAACCATTGAATCAGAATCAGAATATTTATTGTCCCAGTACAAGTTTACAAGGAAATTTGTCTTACGGTGCACAGTAACAAATAGAATAAACAACAGAATGATAAACACGGCAGCAATGGCTAAAAACACACCAAACACACACAACGAATTATTATCACATCATTAAAAAAGTAAATGTTTACACAAGCATCTGTAATTAAAAAAACATTAGACTATCTCTCTCTCTCTCTCTCTCTCTCTCTCTCTCTCTCTCTCTCACATGCCCCCCCCCCCCCCCCCCCACACACATACACACACACACACACACACACACACACACACACACACACACACACACACACACACACACACACACACACACACACACACGTGCTCGCGCGCTACAGATTTCGCGAAGATCCTCGTGACTATTCCCCTGCGAATGGCTCCGGAAGAACCATCGCGCCGAAGTAGAACCACTGACCTAGAAACAAGCGCAGCTGCGATGTGTTTGACCTTTATAAGCACTTTGGTGGGCTCACAGCGCTGTTGTCATTGACGTATATATATATATATATAATTATATACGCTATGCCAACTACGGTGAAGCTTTGTGACCATTCACGTGCTAGCGGCTCCAGAAGTACCACCTGGCTGGAGATCCACTAACACAGAAATCATCAGTCCAGTTACGGCATTTTCATTCCCCATCACGGAAATCTAAGGCAGCCCACCGTTTCCGATGATGACGAAGCTGCAGAACTCATCTGCTGTGGGTCCTCGTGTGGTTCGTGAGTACAGTCTGGTTGCGGACGCAGGTGAATGCTAATGCCACGGTGGGGACTGTGAACTCGAGACGTTCATCTGCTACCAGTAAAACCCATCTTGTAGGCATTGCACGTTTAAAAGTGGTATACCGGCCCAGGTACGAGCCTGCCTCCGTCCTGCATGGCTGGTGAACGAATTATCTCTTCCCCCCAACCCCCTTTGGAAGCAGTGCATGAAGCAAGCGGGAACTCGCAATCGTAGGTTTCATTTTTCGAATCTGAATGAAACCATCGTCGTGATCATAGCAACCCAACCTCTTTGAAAAAAAAGAGGTTAGTTAGGCCGTAGGTACTGGTGGAGTTTGGCTTATATATATATAATATATATATTATATATATAAAATATATATATATATATATAGTATAATATATAGATATAAGTATAGAGAGAGAGGAGAGAGAGAGACACACACACACACACACACACACACACACACACACACACACACACAACACACACCCCACCACACAACACACACACACCACACCACGTAGAGAAGATCCAAACACATAAAAGGTTAAAGAGGATGCTTATTTCATATGACAATACACAACATACGAATTTTTATATAACTATATCATAATTATTATTATCATTATTATTGTAAAGAGACTTGAGCCAGAAGCTAGGCGCTGCAGGCACGCCCCCAACCAATCAATCAAATCCGAGGAAGAGACCCTGTCGCAATCCTCTCAGCTCAGGCAAGACCAGACGAGACCAGATCAGACCACATCGGACTTTTCAAGATGACATTACTACTCATCAGAGAGATTAAATACGTGGCTAAATATATACCACTTGACCAGAAGAAAACGAAAAAAGAGCAGCAGACTACAGAACACAACAGACCACTCGAGATCATACGCAAGTCGCATATATATCTATATATGAGACCCCCCTCCGCCAACTAGAAACATCTTGTGCAAGCACAACCGAACCGACGAGCACAATTATGTTCTCAATGGTTGCCAATACAGCACTTTGCCGGGATTCCTTCTGGACAGACGAAGAAACGCTACGTTATTCAGTCGAGCTTTGCCGCCAGGGGAGAACACACACAAGGGGCAGACGTTCACCGTCCAGGCATCAGGGGTGCAAAAAGGATGAAAGGGTCTCCGGGCTATAGGTGTTCGATTTCTCCTTCTCCGACTGATTTCCCCCGGCCTGCCGGCCTGCGTGCCTGCCTGCCCCACCCGGCTCGTTGCCTGTGTCTGTGGATTCACCGGCCTGCCTGCCCCACCCGTCTCGTTGCCTGTGTCTGTGGATTCACCGCCCTGCCTGCCCCACCCGTCTCGTTGCTTGTGTCTGTGGATTCACCGGCCTGCCCCATCCGGCTCGTTGCCTGTGTCTGTGGATTCACCACTCTGCCTGCTGCATCCGTCTCATTGCCTGTGTCCGTTGATTCACCGGCCTGCCCCACCCGTCTCATTGCCTGTGTCTGTGGATTCACTACCCTACAAGCCCCACCCGCCTCGTTGCCTGCGTCTGTGGATTCACCGGTCTGCAAGCCCCACCCGTCTCGTTGCCTATGTCCGTTGATTCACCGGCCTGCCCCACCCGTCTCGTTGCCTGTGTCTGTGGATTCACCGGCCTGCCTGCACCACCCGTCTCGTTGCCTGTGTCTGTGGATTCACCACCCTGCCTGCACCACCCGCTCGTTGCCCGTGTCTGTGGATTCACCGTCCTGCAAGCCCCACCCGTCTCGTTGCCTGTGTCTGTGGATTCACCATTTCCCCCCCCCCGTCCTTTCCATAAAGGGCCCCCCCACCCCGGGTTCCCCCCGTTGCCTGCCCCCCTTGTTCTCTGTGGATTCACCGTCCTGCAAGCCCCACCCGTCTCGTTGCCTGTGTCTGTTGATTCACCGCCCAGCAAGCCCCACCCGTATCGTTGCCTGTGTCTGTGGATTCACCATCCTGTCTGCCTGCCCCACCCGTCTCGTTGCCTGTGTCTGTGGATTCACCGGCACTCCTGACCCACCCGTCTCGTTTTCTGTCTGTGGATTCACCGGCCTGCCTACCTTTGAACCTTAATTCTCGCTGGTCAGCCAGCATCCCAGCATCTCAGATCCAAAATGTGCCAATAACATGATGATGATGATGATGATGATAGATTATTTATGGCGCCCCATCTCGTAAGAGCCCGAAGCGCTTACAAAGACATGAGGATACACTCATTTCATCTCACACACACACACACACACACACACACACACACACACACACACACACACACACACACACACACACACACATTACAAATACATGCATTACTGGCGATCGGTCGATAGAATCAGAAGAAAGAAAACGAGAGTTCAGTTTGCAGAAGAGAAGAGGTGGGTGATGTCCGTTTGCGTCACGGTGATGACGACTTCGATGTTTGATATCTGACTCCAGTCAGATGACTCAGAAGCGAAGGCTATCATCAGAGCGAAACACAAACCACACTCGAAGGCCCGAATCACGGATCCAGTTATGCGTCTCCTTATGGTTATATTCAGCTCAGTTCAAGACGGTATCTATGCGCTCGGAAATGCCCATACGCGTTCCACTCCGTCTCTCAGAAGTTTCCCCAACATTGCCTTCGAAACAGTCCCAGTGTTCAATGGAAAAATCAAAACGGAAGTTAAATGAACTAAGCAGGGACAATTTAGAAAAGTGTTTGACTCTACATCCGCACTTTCCGATTCCTAGATTAACCATTCAGCGGTTGGCAGTACCGATAGCCAAAGGGTGGACCGGCCCGATCTGCACGTTACACTAAACGGGTCCCACGCCTGAGCAGCGCGATGTGCCGCAGTGTGTAAAGAAGTCCAATTAATATGCTTCAACAGGTTCATCCTGAATTGTTCTCCACTGGTCCTTCTTTTGTAGATAAAAGAATCTAAATAATTAAGGAAGACCGAGCTGGCGAAGATGGTGGTTGTAGTTGAAATGGTGTGTGTGTGTGTGTGTGTGTGTGTGTGTGTGTGTGTGTGTTGTGTGTGTGTGTGTGTGTGTGTGTGTGTGGTGTGTGTGTTGTGTGGTGTGTGTTGTGTGTGATGTGTGTGTGTGGGGTGTGTCTGTGTTGTGTGTTGTGTGTGTGTGTGTGTGTTGTGTGTTGTGTGTGTGTGTGTGGTGTGTGGTGTGTGTGTGTGTGTGTGTGTTGTGGCTGTGTGTGTGTGGTGTGTGTGTGTTGTGTGTTGTGTGTTGTGTGTGTGTGTGTGTGTGTGTGTGTGGTGTGTGTGTGTGTGTGTGTGTTGTGTGTGTGTGTGTGTGTGTGTGTGTGTGTGTGCGCGCGCGCCTATTCAGACCTGTCTTCAACTGAAGTCCTGGTCTGCACTTCACTGACACGATCGATTCGGAACACTGCTCTGGCTGGCCAAAGCAATCGGGAATGCCTAATTATAGAGACACGGTCAACAGAAGTTTGGGAAGAATGTAAATTTAACTGTGAAACCAAAAAAGGTACAGTTACACAAGTAATTCGATCAAGAAGATGTTCGTTAAAGATGGTTAAGGGGTGACGCAGCATAACACCGTAGTCTCGTCACGATACATACTCTTTTCTTTCTTAGTTTTACAGCTCATTCTCCTTGCCTTTTTCATTCTCAATTTTGTGCACGCGTTCTGTTTTCATCTCTGAAATCAGGCTATTGTTTTGGAAAGTTCGAAAGATCTCGTTTAGAGTTCCCAAAATTACCACGTTCAAGTGTGTGTGTGTGTGTGTGTTTGTGTTTGTGTGTATGTGAGTGTGCGTGCGTGCGTGCGTGCGTGCGTGCTTTTTTTGCGTGGGTGTAAACACATTTATAATGAGCTCTCTTTAAATCACAGCTACAGTAAGTTAATCGCGGTAATGAAAAGTAGTGGTGGCGGTCTCCTTTATTACGAAACAAACATTAAAGAGTTTCCTCACACTCCTAGCATCGCTTTCCGGCGCCAGGCTCCAGGATGTCGTAAACCTGTGCTTGCAGTCTGGACTTTATTTACCCGCAACAACTCTCTCTTTATCATTATCTCTTTATATCTGGCAGTCTGTCAATCTGCCTCCCCCCCCCCCCCCCCCCCCCCCCCCCCCCCCCCCCCACCGACTCTCTCTCTCTCTCTGTGTCACAGCAGGCAACAACACAGCAGATAGAGTAAACCCGCAATGTTTCGACGTCGCAGGCAATGCAAAAACAAACAACACACACACACACACACACACACACACACACACACACACACACACACACACAAAATATAAAATAAAAATAATTAAACAGACACACACACACACGATATAAAAATAAAATAATTAAGACACACACACACACACACACACACACACACACACACACACACACACACACACACAAAAAAAAAAATAAACACACACACACACACACACACACACACACACACACACACACACACACACACACACACACACACACACACACACACACACACAAACACACACTAAATTAAAATATATAAAAAACAGCAACAAAGCAATTGAAGCAAAGAAACAAAAAACGAAACAAAGAGAAAATCAAGTCTGTCCGAATCCACCGCCCGCTGGGAACTAAATCCAACATCAACACGCAATGAGAACCAGTGGGGCTGTGGCCAATCCCGCATCGCGTGCCCGGTTCTGTTGCCAGGCACCGGTGACGTGAGCCCAGGACACAGGCAGGGCGGGAGTTAAAGGGGCAGTCACCCTGACTAGGGCGCAACCACGCTGGCGCTTCGTGGTCAGTGTCTCGTACGCGTACAGTCGTCTTGCCCTCCACTAATTAGACAAGCCGACAAGAGAGAGAGAGAGAGAGGGGGGAAGAGGGAGGAGAGAGAGAGAGAGAGAGAGGAGAGAGGAGAAGAGAGAGAGACAGAAGAGACAGACGAAGACAGACAGCAGACAGACAGAAGACAGAACAGACAGAGAGAGAGAGACAGAAGACAGAAGACAGAAGAAGAGAGAGAGAAGAGAAGAAGAAGGAGACAGACAGACAGACGAAAACAGACAGACAGACAGACAGACAGACAGGGACAGAGAAACAGGGACAGAGACAGAGACAGAGAGACAGAGACAGAGTCAAAATAAATAAATACAAACACAACGCTGCCAATCCTAATGCGTACGGACGGATGTCGGTTCGATTCCTCGCTCTGGCTCTCATTTCTCTTCAAAGGTTACGGTTTATTGGGCGATTCAGGCGAGGTTGTTAACTCCCTTGACTTTTGCCCGGCATCGCTTAAGTCCCTTTGTTGCTTTTACTTCCGGTGCGTACTTTCTTCACAATGGAAGGCGGTGACAGTGAATTTGCGAATTTTACACTGCCAACTTTAAAGGCATTTTTGGAGGCCCGTAGTCATAATGTGTCTGGCAATAAGCAATAACTTGTTGCTCGTGCTATAGGATGCCCCAAAACACATTTTTTTCTACGAACTCGCGATCTTTGGTGAGCCAAAAAACTACGCAAAACTTTTTCCACCCTCCATCCCCTTTCCACGGTAATTTTTGCAACTGCAACAGTATTGGCATTTGTACTGCTTCGCGATTCTAGGTTCAACTTCCACTGTTATACACGGCGTGAAGCAACGCCTACTCAGAAATCGGCCCGGAAGTGCGCTGCGACCTCTCGCGACTTCTTGCACGAAAGATTACAAAGAGCATTCACTCTAGCAAACCAGCTTCGCTGAATCGCCCAATAGGCACTGTCCCGAGACTTTACTCCCCCCCCCCCCCCCCAACCCCATCCATAATGAATGGCACGTTAAAATGGCTCTCATCGCTGCCCATCTTAATCCAGACTCATCTCTGACGGTGACTCTGTAGCGTTAGCTTATAGTTTCCCTTCCCCTACTTCCTGGGATCTCGCTCCCCGTCGGTACCTCTCCGGACACAACTTGGCGTTAAACAAGTCTAATGAACAAAGAACCCACATACACAATCATTCTGATGGTGACACTGCAGCGCTAAGTATAGTCACCCTCTTCTCCCCTACCCCCTGGGATCTCAGTCTCTGCCAAGTACCTCTCCGGAGAGAACCTGGCGTTGAACAAGTCTCAAGAGCAAACAACCAATAATTATGCAGAATCATTATGGTGGCGACAGTGCAGCGTTAGGTATAGTCCCCCTCCACACTCCGAGCATCGCTTTCCGGCACCTTCCTCCAAACTCTGCCAGAACTGGTTACGCCACTGAAGAGGCACTCTTTATCTCCGCGCAGCTGTCCACAGACGCGGTCAGCGCCCTCCGAAAAGTTTGGGGTACTAGTTAGTAAAACTGTGGAAGCAACATACCGTCCAAGCTCGCAGCTAAACATGAGATGCATCAGTTCCGGGTGAGAAAAAAAAAATGAAAAAAAGTTCCATGTCGATTCAAACGATTCTGGTTCTAGTTGTGCTGGTGCAAGCAACGTGGTCAGTTATAGAAGGAACGTCTGATATAATTCGAGTTGTCTATTACAAACTTACTGCCATTTGAGCGTCATTGAAAAACTGTTCGTTAGCTGACAGTTTTTCGAGACCTATGGCGTAATCAACTATGGCAGCGGTTGGAGGAAGGATGTCGTAAACCATGCATGGAGTTTGGTCCCCCCCCCCACCCCCCCCCCGTGCCCCCACCCCCCACCACCACTTCATAGGATACCGCCAGTACCTCTCCGGAGACAACCTGGCGTTGAACAAGTCTAAAGAGCAGACAACCAATACGCAGAATCATTCTGGTGGTGACAGTGCAGCGTTAGGTATAGTCCCCCTCTTCTCCCCACCTCCTGACAACCGGCCGTTGAACAAGTCTAAAGAGCAAACAACCTTTATGCAGATTCAGAGCTCAGGAGCTGTGTGAAGGTCGAGGTGGCCGTCCTGGGCTCCCCGTCTCCAATAGTCCTTATGGTCTCTGTGGACGTAAAGCAATATTGAACGCAGAATCATTCTGGTGGCGACAGTGCAGCGTTAGGTAGTCTGCTCCCCTTGTCCCCCACCTCTTGGGATCTCGGTCCCCGCCAGCTGCATGTATATATGTAGGCATATAGTCGTCTTCTCTGGAGACAACTCGGCGTAAAACAAGTCTAAGGAAGAAACAACGTTAATGCAGACTCATTCTGGTGGCGACAGTGCAGCGTAATACGTTAAGTACAGGCTCTCACTCAGCCCACCCTCCAGGACCTGATTTCGGCCCACGCCACAAACACGGCGTTGCAGACATCTCGAGTTGTTCAGCGCGAACAGACTGACTTCTCCTTCACCTGTCATTTCCTCTTTGATTGGAGTGTGTGTGTGTGTGTGCGTGTGTGTGCGTGCGTGCGTGCGTGCGTGCGTGCGTGCGTGCGGGCGTGCGTGCGGGCGTGTGTGTGTGTATATACATACATAGGCAGATACATAGATACACCCACACAAGGCAAAATTCGACTAAATGTTCGTTCGTCGCTGTTTCTTCGGATCGCTGCGGAAGAATACTGCTTCAGTTACTGAACTTCTTCTTCGGCGTTCCAGGGTCACCGACCAATAGCCTCGAGCAACATATTGTGAAAAGGACGGTGTGAAAAGGGGCGATCAGCGAGCAATAGACTGTGAAAATGACTGTGTGAAACTGAAGGTGTGAAAAGGGGCAATCAGCAAATGTCCACTGGGTGATGGTGTCTACCGATTCTACGAGTATGCTCTCCATTAGTTCTGCTGTCTGTGGACTCAGCTGGCACGAGAGAACCTTAATGCAACCAACTGACACGTCCGCGCACATACGCGCGCGCGCACACACACACACGCATGTAGACACACACGCACACACAGACCCCCCACCCACCCACCCCACCACACACACACACACACACACACACACACACGTGCGCGCGCGGTAACAGTCACCAAAGAGAGGGAAAATACGAACAAAAAACTACGTGAGTAGAGGTGGGAAAAAGACCCCCCCCCCCCCCCCCCCCCCCCCCCCCGCCCCAAGCAAAAATTACAGATGAGTTGTTCATCGATTTACTCATTTTTAGGTGGATCATTTAGCAGAGTTATTCATTTGCACCAGACAGGTCTGCACAACATCATGCAGTTGTGTCTTACCCGTCACACCCTCTTCCCCACATTTCTCTCTCTCTCTCTTGCTTGAAAATCAAGTGCTAGCCGACCCATCATAAATATGATATATTTTGTCATTTTGAGCATCTTATAATTATAGGTTTACTTGTCTGACGCTCCAAAAACTTTCCTGTCTGTTGTCTGTTGGTATGCTTTCATTAAAAAAAAAGTTTAAACAAACCGTCGATCACGACAGTCGCTTTCTACATTCTGTCTTAGCTTTTTAATTTGGTCTCTTGTGGCCATTTGCACATCTAACCTTGCTAAATGTCACCCACGACAGTCGTTTATCACAATAATCTGATATAAAAGAGAAAGAACAAAATCTAAAAAATCAACGGGGCATTTTAAAACAAGCAAACTCCTGAATCTCCGGTTTTTATTCCGGTCTCCAGCTTTTCAATTTGGTCTCTAGTGGCCTTTTGTACATCCAACCCCGCTAAACATAACTCACAAAAGTCGTTACTAAATCTGATAGAAAAAATTCAACGGGGCATCTTAAAACAAGCAAACTCCTGAATCTCCGGTTTTCATTCCGGGCTCCAGCTTTTCGGTTTGGGCTCTAGTGGCCTTTTGTACATCCAACCCCGCTAAACGTCACCCACGACAGTCGTTTACTAAATCTGATATAAAAGAACAAAATCAACGGGGCATCTTAAAACAAGCAAACTCCTGAATCTGCGGTTTTGAATCCGGTCCCCGTGCAGCTTTTCAATTTGGTCTATAGTAGCCTTTTGTACATCTAACCCCGCTAAACGTCAACCACGACAGTCGTTTACTAAATCTGATATAAAAGAAAGAAAAAATTCAACGGGGCATCTTAAAATAAGCAAACTCCTGAATCTGCGGTTCTGAATCCGGTCTCCATGCAGCTTTTCAATTTGGTCTATAGTGGCCTTTTGTACATCTAACCCCGCTAAATGTCACCCACGACAGTCGTTTACTAAATCTGATATAAAAGATAAAAGAAAAAAAAATCAACGGGGCATCTTAAAACAAGCAAACTCCTGAATCTGCGGTTTTCATTCCGGGCTCCAGCTTTTCACTTTGGTCTCTAGTGGCCTTTTGTACATCTAACCCCGCTAAACGTCACCCACGACAGTCGTTTACTAAATCTGATATAAAAGAACAAAATCAACGGGGCATCTTAAAACAAGCAAACTCCTGAATCTGCGGTTTTGAATCCGGTCCCCGTGCAGCTTTTCAATTTGGTCTATAGTAGCCTTTTGTACATCTAACCCCGCTAAACGTCACCCACGACAGTCGTTTACTAAATCTGATATAAAAGAAAAAAGAAAAAAAATCAACGGGGCATCTTAAAACAAGCAAACTCCTGAATCTTCGGATTCCATTCCGGTCTCCAGTGCCTTTAAGGGCCCTAAACTACCCTTTCCGCACACAAGGCGCTCGGCTCGCGCGAACAAAGCGAGACAGACGTCTGCCGAAGACGTGTTTCCGCTGGGATTTTTTGCTCCATAATCGGTTACGTGTCCGTTTTGCTGCCGCGATCCCCCAGAGCTTCGTTCCGCGCGGGGCACCAAAAAAAAAAAAAAAAAAAAAAATGGTCAGCAAATTGAAACAGTGGTGTCCGTCAAAATGAAAGCTTGCCACGCCACACAACGCCACGTCATGGCGAGCGATCCTCTGCGGGCCGTGTTCGGTCAACGTTACCGGATCGGCGTTTTTCGTCTGATCAAATTTGAAGACAATTATCCCCAGCACAAGGGAGAACCACTCAAGGTCTTATAGTGCACATCGGATTTGACGCCAGCCGCTCAAGGGAAAATACTCGACGTCTAAATTGCATTGTATGTACACCCAAGTTTGAAGGTAATTATTCCCTTCGTAAAGGGAACACTCCGTTGTGTTTGTGAGCCGGTTTGGCCTAGCGGTAAGGCGTTAGTTAAGCTGGTAGGCAGATGAGCATCGGTTCGACTCTTCTTCGGCTCTCTCCTTTCTCTTCGAAAGTTTTGATTTGTGGACAGACACTGTGTTGTGACTTTGTCCCTCACAATCTAATGAAACATTAAAATGGTTCTCGTCTCGTGTTGTGTGTGTGTGTGTGTGTGTGTGTGTGTGTGTGTGTGTGTGTGTGTGTGTGTGTGTGTGTGTGTGTGTGTGGTGTGTGTGTGTGTGGTGTTGTGCGTGCGTGCGTGCGTGCGTGAGTGCGTGCGTGCGTGCGTGCGTGTAGAAGAGAGAGAGAGAGAGAGAGAGAGAGAGAGAGAGAGAGAGAGAGAGAGAGAGAGCAGAGACAGAGACAGAGACAGAGACAGACAGACAGACAGACAGACAGACAGACAGACAGACAGACAGACAGAGGCAGAGGCAGAGAGAGTGTGCGTGCGTTTGTGAAATACACAGTTGGACGTAAGTAACAACATAACCTGTTACAGAACACAGATGTTCCCGTTGGCAGACACACAGCTCCTTGTCACTGCCTTATCACACGCCAAATTACCTTCTAACCCGTATTATAACCGGCTTCCGCGATTGTAAATCGTTCCGAAGCAATCAGACTCGCCGCGATAACGGAGGGGGGGGGGGGGGGGATGACGGGAACAGTAGCAGTCTTTTCACCTGTCTGTCTTTCGGAAGAAGAGGCACAGTCTGAAAGGAAACTAGAACCTCCTTGGGGAGGAGATTCAGCAAGACGGCCCGGAGTGGTCTTGAGGCTATGCACGCTCTGGAGTATCGCTTTCCGGCACCTTCCTCCAAACTCTGCCACAACTGGTTACGCCACTGAAGGGGCACTCTTTATCTGAGGCGCAGCTGTCCACCGACGCCGTCAGCGCCCTCCGAGAGGTTTGGGTACTGATCAAACTTCAAGCACGCACGTAAACATGAGGCGCGTCCGCCCCGGGTAGGAAGCGAGAGAGAGAAGAGAGAGAGAGAGAGAGAGAGAGAGAGAGAGAGAGAGAGAGAGAGAGAGAGACAGACAGACGACAGACAGACAGACAGACAGACAGAACAGACAGACACACACACACACACACACAACACAGACACACAAGTAAAGAAGAGGGCACACAACGACACAACACAGAAAACGAGAGAGAGAGAGAGAGGAGGAGAGAGCACGACGAGAGGAGAGAAGAGAGAGAGAAGATAATATACGAGAGAGAGAGAGGAGAGAGAGAGAGGAGAGAGAGAAGAGAGATGAGAGAGAGAGAAGAGAGAGAGAAGAGAGAGAGGAGAGAGAGAGATAATACTAGAGAGAGAGAGAGAGAGAGAGAGAGGAGAGAGAGAGAGAAGAGTTCCGTTTCGATTCAAACGATAACCGGTTTTATTTGTGCTGGCGTAAGCAACGTGGGCGGTTATAAAAGAAACGCGTGATATAATCTGAGTTGTCTGCTGCGAACTTACCGGGATTTGAGCTACCAACGAAAAACTGTCCGTTAGCTGACAGCTTTGTGAGACATATGGCGTAATCAATTATAGCAGTGGTTGGAGGAGGAAGGATGACGTAAACCAGTGCTTGGAGTTTGAAGGCTACAATCCACTTTCGACCACGGTCATAATTATTATGACATGATGTACGATAAATTGCTATGGGAAACCACAGACCGTGATGTCACCGTCGAGCGACTCACCGTGCAATGCAGGTTTTAAACTTGCTCTGTTCTCATCTGAAGACAGAATCAGATGAGCTGGAGGGAAGGGGTTGGGGGGGGGAGGGGGGGGGGCAAAATTCCAATGATAATACAAGAAATTCCATTAATAAGACCGTGATCTGGTCATAATTATTATAGCTAAGAACACGTGTAAAACAATGTAGCCAGTTTTTCCTTAAACACAGTTTCTTAGCAGTACAGTTCGAAACCCACCCTCCCCCACCTACCCCCTCCTCTCCTCGCGACCCCGGTAAATATTTGGCAGAAAAAATTGCGCAATGTTTCAAGTCTGACCGACTTGACATTTAAATCAGTACGGACTTCTTTCTTTTTGCTTCCTTCCTCTTTTAGCCTTGCAATGCAGCTCAAGTGAGTCTAATTTACATTCCGCCGAAGCAAATCCACAGAACCGGTCGTTTTCCAGTGAGAAGCCAGTCATTATCGTGCGGGTTTGGCGTGTTCATTACAGTGCCGTTAGACCGAAGATTAAAAAGAGAGACAGAAGGGGAGGGGACAGCAGTCTAGACGACATAACCTGCATATTATTAGAATTGGCTCTCCTGTCGGGCTTCGTGACGTCAGCCAAGCTACGGTTCTGGCCACGGACTGTCTATTACAGTATTAGGGACCATGGCTCTGGCACCGAGAACACCGGTGTGCCAGCGGGGCGAGGCTGTTGCAGTATTATAGGCGGCCGTTGCAGCAGCAGCAGCAGACACGCGACAGTCGGCAGACAATGATGTAAAAACTGATATTTGATACTCTTAACTCCAAGCAGAACGAGTCGACACAGCCTCCTTCCTGCATTCATTCCGTGGGCAATACAAGTAATTAATATTGGATGCATAGAGCGCCCAACCCGCACAGGCCCTAAGCGCTTACACATTCTTTACATGTACATAGTGTCAAAATTCAATGCAAACAACACGAACGCGCGCGCACCGCACGCCACACACACACACACACACACACACACACACACACACACACACACACAAACACACGACACACACACACACCACGCACGCACGCACGCACCACGCACACACACACACACACACACACACACACACACACACACACACACACACACGCACGCACAGCACGCACGCACCCCGCACACACACACACGCACACACACACGCACGCAGCACGCACGCACCCACCACCACCACACACACACACACACACACACACACACACGCACACACACACCAACACACACACACGCAGCACATGCACACCACACACACACACACACACACACACACACACCACGCCGCACGCACGACGCATTCAGGCAACATAAACACACGAGAACACACACAACACACACTCTCCAAGCCAAATAAGGCTGTAATGTACAAAGGAAATTTAAAAGAGCTGACAGAGCCATGGAAACGTGTCCGAGTATACACCCAACTCCCTCTTCCCCCTGCTGTCCCCCCACCCCCACCCCAACCCAGGCTCTATATATATCTACGGGAGGTCAGTCTGGTTGAGGGCGGTCACGGGTTCGCTGCCCTCTCTCTCTCTCTCTCTCTCCGCCAGTTTGGCCGCCAGACGGCGCTGGTGACACGGACCGGGATAGGGAATAAAACAAGGTCTAATCCTGCAATTGAATTACATTTAGGAAGCCCCAGCGTCTCCGCTTGGCATCGACTGACACCGTGGGGCCGACCTCGAGGACTTGGCGGCTTTGTGGGTCAGCCTACGTCCACATACGACCCCGGCTTCCGCCCAATAACACGTCGCCCGCCTCCACGTCATGTGGACTTCCGTTTTGGTCTGATGGACGAGGACGTCTCCCCGCCCCCCTCCCTCCCCCCTTCCATCCCAACCCCTCCCCTTTCCCGCCCTTGCCAACAAAAATAACCGGCGTCTTAAAGGAACTGGCCTTCTCTGCACTCCAGTAACGCTTTAAGTGAAAACTAGACAGACATATTAGCCTTCCCAAAAAAGCGTCCTGTCCCACGAGCAGATGGGAACCTCCCTTGCCAACGAAAAGAACCGGCGTCTTAAAGGAACTATCCTTCTCTGCACTCCAGTAACACTTTAAGGGGAAACTAGGCGCTAAACCAGACAGACAGATTATCCTTCCCAAAACGTGTCTTGTCCCACGAGCGGAAGGGGTTTATCAACAGCAACAAAATCATCCTGTTTCAGAAACGCTCCTTTTTCTGTCCTGATGTGATGTGACCCGTCGTGGTTGACTGGTCCTTCATTATTACTGGCACCAAGTAACCTACCTTTGTCAAATAAAATGCCCTGCATAGCTTCATTTTGTAAGTGGCATCCGCGAGAGAAGCTGTGCCTGGATCCGGCATAGCTCGGATGTAGACAGACTGCCTCTTACTGCATGGACAGACTTCCTTAATACCCAGCAATTACCTCCGTCTGCCAGGCAGTTGTAGATGTAGAATTATGTACTCTCTCTCTCTCTCTCTCTCTCTCTCTCTCTCTCTCTCTCTCTCTCTTACCAGGAGCTGTTGGAGGGGAGGGGGGGGGGGGGGGGGTGTCCTCCAAAGTGGTAGCAAAGTGGCCCAAAACTATTCCAGTTCTCCTGACGAGCTAATGACGTCCGAGCGATTTCCCGCGCGCGACTTGTGAGTCCGCCCTGGACGCTGCTATGAATACGCTCATCCATCGATTTATCAGGCCAGGTTGGAGCTTAGGGTACAAGCGAATTCGTGGAGAGTATACCGTCTTCCGACTCCACAAAGCAGCCAACGAGAGAGAGGGGGGGGGGGGGGGGAGAGAGAGAGAGAGACAGGCAGACAGAGCAGACAGACAGAGACAGAGTAAGAGAGAGAGAGAGAGAGAGAGAGAGAGAGAGAGAGAGAGAGAGAGAGAGAGAGAGAGAGAGAGAGAGAGAGAGAGAGGAAGAGAGAGAAGACAGACAGACAGACAGACAGACAGAGACAGACAGACAAAGAGAGACAGAGACAGACAGACAGAAACAGAGAGAGACAGAGAGGCAGGCACAGACAAACAGAGAGATAGAGAGACACACACACAGACGGAAACAGAGAGAGACAGACGGAGACAGAGACACAGAGAAACAGAGAGAGACAGCACGCACACACACACACACACACACACACACACACACACACACACACACACACACACACACACACACACAGAGTTGGGTGTGTGGCTATGGGCATCAAGGCCACTTACGCACACGGCTAGACTGAGCACAAATCCGCTTTTAATTGTCTACTGATTCCCCTGAACCTAGTATGTTAGGGCAGGGTGGGGCCAGGCGGTACGAGTCAGCAGAGCCATGCAGTCACTAAAACCTTCTTCACGGCGGCCGATGACATCCATGCCGTTCAACACACACTATTCCAGAGACGTCATTCTTACACTGCAGTCGTGCAGACCGTCACAGTGTTCCCTCACACGCCTTTTAATGTCGCGCTCTTCCACTCGACAGCGTCACAGCACACAGAGTGAATTTAACGCCCAGTTAATCGCGAAGGTTGCATCTGAGAGAATTAAGGCTGTAATTAAGAGCGAATGTCATGTCAGAGCAAAGGCAGGAGCGAAGGCTGTATCAGATGGAATTAAGGTTGTATCAAAGGGAATTAACCCATAACATTATATGCCTAGAGATATTTTTTAACACTAAATACCCTAATGCAAACAGCGTTCCCGCTCTTACGAACGGTGGCATCATCCAAAAAACAACAGGGGGGAATACTCAGCCACCCCTTCTTTGGATAATGGAAGTCCATCTTCAGAGTTCTATTTCAGCAAGATGGCAAAATTACACTCAGCTAAAACAGACTAACGAAACCAGTTACGTGTCCTGAATATGGGACAGTAGGTATAAATGGGTTAAGGTTACATCAGAGCGAAGGTTGTATCAGAGGGAAATAAGGTTGTATCAGAGCGAAGGCTGTATAAAAGAGGGAACTAAGGCTGTATCAGAGCGAAGGTAGTATCAGAGCGAAGGTAGTATCAGAGCGAAGGTGGTACCATAACGAAGGTAGTATCAGATCAGAGCGAAGGCTGAATTAGACGAAGCTAGTATCAGAGCGAAGGTTGAATTAGACGATGACGTCCATGCCGTTCAACACAGAGTGATGGTTGTATCAGAGCGAAGGCAGTAACAGAGCGAAGGCTGAATCAGACGAAGGTAGTATCAGACCGAAGGTTGTCTCAAAGCAAATGTTGTGTCAGAGCGAAAGTTGTGTCCCAGCGAAGGTTGTATCAAGTCATCTGATCGCAAGTTAAGGTCTGTTCGCATTTCCCGACATACAACATTTGACAGTAGGAGAGAACTTGGGGAAAATGAAACTGAACGAACTATGAACTGATGATTGAGCGGCCGCTTTTATATTTAGCGCTCTATTCTCTGCTCTCGAGCAGACTCGATCCTCAGTAGTCGTATGTGACTCCGAATGAGTGACTGCAGCTTTACACAGCGTGTCTGAATATTCACCGGAGTGGTGTACTTACATCTCTAATTGGTTGTGACAAGGCTGGTGCCAGGCGAAAACTGCTAACATTTCGGCGCACGTTTTATGCATACCATACAACCATGCCCCGGCCTACGGCGATATTCAAAGCCACATAACGTTCCACTGGTCTTTCAGTGTATCCTTGATTATTTTTTGGTGTTTCCATAATCCACCGAAAATTGACACGGACAATTTGTATACGTGCGTACGTGATCTTTTTGCATGCATGCGTATACACGCGGAGAACCTCGGTTTATAGTGTCATCCGAAGGACTAGTGAAGAATCCGTACAGAATTTTGACTCCGGAGAAAATATTATTGAGGCGGGCGCTAAGCTTAGCATGGAAGGGTCACTACTCCGTGTGGAGACCACACCACTCCGTGTGGAGTGGAGTCCACACAAATCCGTGTGGAGTGGAGTCCACACCACTCCGTGTGGAGACCACACCATTCCGTGTAGAGACCACACCACTCACTCCATGTGGAGACCACACCACTCCGTGTGGAGACCACACCACTCCTTGTGGAGACCACGCCACTCACTCCGTGTGGAGACCACACCACTCCGTGTGGAGACCACGCTACTCATTCCGTGGGGAGACCCCACCACTCCGTGTGGAGTTCACACCACTCCGTGTGGAGTGGAGACCACACCACTCCGTGTGGAGTGGAGACCACACCACTCCGTGTGGAGACCACACCATTCGTGTGGAGACCACACTACTCCGTGTGGAGACCACACCACTCCGTGTGGAGTGGAGACCACACTACTCCGTGTGGAGTGGAGACCACACCACTCCGTGTGGAGACCACGCCTAATCGTGCTTAACTTGGCTTTCAACGAGAGCGAGTGCTGTTGCTCTGCGCCACCGACTCTCCTGGAGCCAAGACGAGAAGAGCAGAGTTCCAGACAGAAGGTGAAGCTTGCAGAGCTATATTCTAGCATTCATTAAGCTGAAAAGAGAACAAAGAAAGAAAGAAACAAACAAACAAAATCTGACACAAGGATAACAGCTAGCATTCTAAAACAAGATTCAAACATGCCTTCCTCTTCTTCTTTTTTCTCTCTCTCTTTTTCTTTTTCTTTTTTTCTTTAATTTTTTTTTTATTGTCATATTAAGTTAGCGTTCTTTTTAACCGTGTATGCCTGGCTCTTCTAAAAAGAGAGTACCACTGACTGTTCTGGGTTCTCGACAGAGGAGGGGAGAGGGAGTGGGGTCATTTCTGCTTCAGTGGTACCCCACCGCCAGATCGCAACGCACATGGGTGAGGGGAGGCGGTGTTGATGGTATCCTTAAAGAGGCAGCCGTCGACCGCCCTTCCCCCAGGCCTTGATCTGTGTCAGACACGGTAGGGTCCTAAAGCAGCGTTTTTTGTTGTTTTTTGTTTTTTTTAAGTGAGAGATCGAACCATTAAACAAAGCGAGGCCACCTCCCCCGAAATCTCTCTCACCTATGCCACTGGGTGAGGCCACGCTCTACAGTGCTTCCTGTCAAGTCTGGGGAGGAACAGTGAACGTCTGAGGAAGAACAGTGAACGTCTGGGGAAGAACAGTGAACGTCTGAGGAAGAACAGTGAACGTCTGGGGAAGAACAGTGAACGTCTGAGGATGAACAGTGAACGTCTGGGGAAGAACAGTGAACGTCTGGGGAAGAACAGTGAACGTCTGAGGAAGAACAGTGAACGTCTGGGGAAGAACAGTGAACGTCTGAGGGAGAACAGTGAACGTCTGGGGAAGAACAGTGAATGTCTGAGGAAGAACAGCGAACGTCTGGGGAAGAACAGTGAATGTCTGAGGAAGAACAGTGAACGCCTGAGGAAGAACAGTGAACGTGTTGTCAGCAGCTGTTAATATATTATTTGTGTGAAAACGATGAGTGAATATTTGTGCGCGAAGTAACAGACGAATCACACTTCTCCACCGTATAAACTGAACCGTCTGTCTATAGATTTTTAAATCTTAAAAAAAGCAGCAACAGATAGTTTTGTACAGCTAACCTTCTGTGGAGACAGTCAGTCTGTTGACCGTTCCTTTTACAGACACATAGAAATAAATGATAATTCTGTATACAGCACCAACATTCGACTCAGATTTAAATAATCTCTTGAGGAATCTAACGATATGGGTGGATGGTTTGGAGGGGTGGGGAGGTGGGGGGAGGGGAGAAAGGGGGGGGCGGAGGGTCAAGAAAGGCTGGCATAAAAATACAACGGCCAGTCCGACTCGAAAACAGAAACCAATTTACCGTCTCTGGAAGCGAACATAAATCGCCGCCAGATGTTAACAAAACAAGCCGCTATGCAAATTCTCGAACATTAAATTCTCCCCCATACCCGCATTCACCACAAAATGTCAATCCCTTCTCATACAAAGAGCAGTCGCGGAAATGAAAATAAAGAGGATAGGAAGAGCATCAAAAGAAAAGATGGAATGGGGGACCACAACGGCCGGCAAAGAGAAAATGATTCATTTTTCCATCGATTTCGCTGGTCCGTCATTCAGTATTTGACGAAGTGTTAGTGTGGGTGCATGCACACCCCGCTATTTTGACACTGTCAGTAGCGACGGGCGGGTTCCGACGCCACGTCTGCGCTGTCTCTCCTGTCGAAAGACCACCACACACTTTAAAGGAACTAGCCTTCCCGAACAACGGTCTGAAACGGAACGAGGCCCAGAGCGCTTGTGCGGAATCAACAAACAAGGGAGTTAATCAGCGCTCGAAAGATGCCGCACAAACACAGTAACAAAGACCTGAGTCGCCTACGATAACTCTCGACTGGCATGCGAGTAAATAATTGTAAGGTACATAAACTCCACCAGAGGTACATTTCAGGATGTACATCTGGTGGAGTTTATGTACCTTGTATTTACTTGCATGCAAGTGTACCTCTGGTGGAGTTTATGTACCTTGTATTTACTCGTATGCCAGGTGAGAGTTATCGTAGGCGACTCAGGTCTTTGTTGTCGTGTTTGTGTGACGTCTTTGAAGCCTTATTAACTCCCTTGTTTAGTTGATCAGAACGATATAGTAGTTAGTTGAATTACCCTGTGAGGGATGTTTAAAGTATGTTGACTTGACTTTGACTGACTTGACTTTAGCCTACATTTTGGATCATGCTGTCTGCAGCGCTTCTGCCGCAAGTTCAGATCGAAACTTGCATCTCATTATAAGCCAGTTAAGAAACGAAGTATAGTTCGTCGAACTGTCCGAACTATGGTCGGGGAACAAAAGTTCGTCTGAACTCAATTAAAAAACGAGTTATATTTCGTCTAACTGTCCGAAGTATGTTCGGCGAACTAACAGTTCGCCCAATTAAGAACGGGCTTTTAGGCCAGCTGTAACAGTTGATGTTTTCTGCACGAGCGCCGCTAATCGTCTCTGACGCAAGCGCAGCTACAAAAGTAACTGAAAACGAAATCAACGGAGTGTCTTAAAACAACATCCAGGATTTTGTGTTGAATTCGGCTGGATTTATAACAAGGGCGGGCCGGATGAACATTCATAAAATTTACATGGGCTCAGGATTTTTTGTAAACACAACAAAATTAAGTCAGAGGGATTAAAAAGAAAGAAAAAACGGAAAAAAAAAGAAAGAAGGGAAAACAAAGCTATGACATGAATGAAATGACAAGGACGAAAGCAAAACAAAACAACCAAACACCAACACAAAAACAAAACAAAGCACATGTCTAAAACAATGTCAAAATGACGTAAATATTTAAACCATACGGAGTAACACAATGGCGGAGAACGCTAAAAATCTCTAGAACACTGAGCGCAGCCCTCAGGACCCAAGATAAATAGTATCTCCTGTGCCATATTGTCAAAAGAGAAGGAAAAAAGAAAACAAAAAGAATAAAAAGAGCAAAGACAAAACGGAGAGAATGTGGCAATTTAAGGCTGCTAAAACTGCCCAAGTAAAGACAGTGTTTAATTCGGATTCCAACTGAATTGTTTCCCGTTTCCAACAAGTGGGTATTCTAACTCAGTAAAAGTTTTCACAGCAAACGTTGTCCGCGAAAAACCCGCGAAACGCCAATGGTATAAGCCACGCGCTGGAAGGAGAAATGTTGAATAGCGAAGGAACGTTCTAGCAAACAGCCAAACCTTCTGAGCTCATTCATCTTCAACATCAACTCAACTTAATGGTGTGTGTCCTGAACAGTTAAGGCTATGATGCACTTTTGATCACGGTCATAATTATGACTGCATGACGTAATCAGTTGCTATGGGAAACCACAGACCGTGATGTTATCGTCGAGCGACTGATCGTGTGATGTATTTATTTCAAACTTGCTCTATTCTCATCTGATTCTTTATTCAGATGAGAACAGAGCAAATCTGAAATCGACATTACACATTCAGACGAGAGAACAGAGCACTTTGAAACCTACATTGCACCAGTCGCTCGACAGTGGCATCACGGTCTTTGGTTTCCCACAGCAATTGATCGTTCTTCGCGCAGTTATGTAACTTTATGAGCGTGATCGTAAGTAAGTAAACACGGTACTTAACGTCCACAGAAACCACAAGGCTAATTAGAGACGGGGAGAAGGGGTGCGGGGGTGGGGGGTTATCGCTACGCTCACCACCAGAATGACTCCTGCATTAAGGTGGGCAGCGATGAGAGCCATTTTAATGTTTCATTAATTGTGAGAGACAAAGTCACAGAACGGTAATCCACAAACCACAACCCTTTTGAAGAGAAAGGAGAGCCGAAGCGGAATCGAGCCGAGGTTCTTCTGCTTACCACCCTAACGCTAGGCCAAACCAGCTCACAAGCGTGATCGAAAGAGGATCGCAGCCTTTAACTGAGACTCCTGCCTCTGATATGACAACTCGTGTTTCGCCCTAATACGGCCCTCAATGCAGACCGAATGCACTCCCAGCATCGCTTTCCGGCACCTTCCTCCTTGCAGGAAGGATGTCGTAAACCAGCGCTTGGAGTTTGCACTATACCTATCCAGAAACCAGAGACATGCTGTAGTATCTCTGCCAGAAACTGACTGTAAAACTCGTTACGCAACCCCTTCTTGCTCCTCTGCCAAGTGATCGGGGACTTCAAAGAGCAGGCTCCTTCCAGCCCCGTCTGGGCCACTTCACAGACTCTCCAACTTCGGATCATGAAAGATATATACACTCCTCCGGCGCTTCTTCTTAGGCTGGACATGCGGGTCAATGTCGCCCAAAGTAATACTGATGACACCACTTGCCTCCTCATGCCGTCCATGGGCATTTCGGGAGGTGGAGAGCGGGGGGTGGGGGTGGGGGTCGCTGTCGGAGAGAGCAAGCTCATGAATCATTCACGATCTTCTTTTGCATTCAGGAATATCAAGTCTCTGATCTTGCCGCTCTACTGAATTTTCCCCCGTCGTTGTCTGTGGCGTATTTGGCCCTTAGGATTAAACGCGACTACGGGGGTGGCTCGGACACATGAATGAAGCTAAATTCTGGGCGAAAAGGGATTGGAAAAAAATAATAAAAAGGTCCTAAAAACGACTCGGCATGCATAAATAAGGGGAAGGGGTGTGAGTGGCTGATGAGCATAACGGTCGAATATTGCCCGTTCATATTAAAAGCACCATTACCACCACCACCACCAAAAAAAAAAAAAAAAAAAAAGAGAAAAAAAAAGCGGTCTCGTGCATGCAGAAATTGGATTCGTCGATTTTTATCAACCGCTCTGGAAACGGGATACCACCGGAATCAACCTTTCACTATGAAGCCTTGCTCAGGACCGACCGTGCATCGATTCCGATTCCATCGTCGCCACCGAGACATGAGCACGGTAATGTCTCTGTCTCCAGACACTGCCTTTTTTTTTCTTTCTCACTGGTGGGAGACAAATGGTGCCGGGACAGAATATCCAGGCATACTTCCGGCTTCTATGACAATGGCATGGGAGGCCCGTCTCTGGCTCCAAAGCACAATGCTCACTCCTGACACCAGAGGAGAGACATCCATCTTGCGGCGGGGCCGTGGCGCCGATACTGTGGCCGCTCGAGTGGTCAATGGCCATCGCCATGTCCACGCTGCAGCAGCACTCGGCCAACGTCCAGCCCGGCGAAATGTCAAACAGTGATGGTGGTCAGGGTCGTTGTTTGGCTTCGCCATTAAAGGAGCTATAGCCTTCCCAGGCTAAATGTCTGTTGTTAGTGTTACGTCACCAGAATGTCTTTGGCGTTATGGATAGACCAGGAAGCTGCCAGTTTTGCGTACAGGTCACGATCAAAATTGTCTGTGCGGCTTGAAATCAATTTTGTCACCGACTGTTTTTATCTCTGTGGAGTGAACTTTTGCAAGTCCACGAGAAAAGGTGTGGCCTTCTGAATTGGCACCGATCTTTTTTAACTCATAATGATTGGTAAATATTTTGTTTTATAATTAGCCGGAAGATGATTTTTTTTAAAGGCAACAGCCAAGTCTGAGAAGGCTAGTTCCTTTAATGAAATAGCTCCCAGCAGGCGATTACCTGCGAACATCCGACGCGCAGTAGGCTATATATTTCTGGCCAGCATAATTGTGCCACAAAGACCAGGTAACACAGGCCATTTCTCATGCTGATTTTCTAAATTGCAGCGAGAACCAGTTCAAAAAGGAAACGGCCTTCGATCCACCCCCACCCCCCCTTAACCCCCCCGTCCCGCCCCGCCCCCACCCCCCTCCACCCCATTATGTGTGTGTCAGTGTGTGTATGTATGTGTGTGTGCGTGCGTGCGTGAGTGCGTGTGTGTGTGTGTGTGTTGTGTGTGTGTGTGTGTGTGTGTGTGTGTGTGTGCGCGTCGCGTGTGTGTGTGTGTGTGTGTGTGTGTGTGTGTGTGTGTGTGTGTGTGTGTGTGTGTGTGTGTGTGTGTGTGTGTGTGTGTGTGTGTGTGTGTGTGTGTGTTGTTAGTGTTACTGTAAAGCTCCCTGTGCTCCCACCTTGTGCGGTAGATGGGCGCTCTAGAAATCCTCTTTATTATTATTATTATACTTGTCTTTGACAACATACATTACAGTGTGTCGTGAACATGACTTGTAGAGGGATACTGAGTGCTCTACAAATCGACAGTGCTCACAGCCACCATCATCATCACTCTCTCAACGCTGCCTCTCGACGAAGTTGAGAAGCTGGATATCAGCCATAGTGCCGTACCAATACTGAACAGCTCCCTCTCTCTCTCTCTCTCTCTCTCTCTCTCTCTCTCTCTCTCTCTCGAATCAGTTGTGCACTGATGTGTGGAAATGCATGTGTACCGGCACACGTCCGCGAATACAACGGTCTCAATTAAAAGGAGGTGGGGGGAGGGGGGGTGTAGGGGGAGGGGGAGGCTGCAAATGACATTTCTGATTTTCCGCGCTGCTTGTCCACAAAAAAAGCACGATGGCCGTGTCGGTTATGACGGGACTCTGCGTCAAAGCGGGCGCTAATTCTTCGCCAACTTGCTCCGTCACCCGCATCTCTCACTGGTCACGGCCAGCGCAGCGGCCGACCTTCCTTCCCCCTTGCAACCCACGGCACCGTCGGGACCATTTCTTGGGTCTCTGCCATGGGCGCGATTTTTAGCCGCGAGTCTGAAATCTATAACCGTCAATGGGTGAACCCCCCCCCCCACCCCCCACTCCCACCCTCGCCCCTCTTTACGTTGTAAAAAATGAAAGGTTTGTGTACTATATGAAATTCAACGCGTTTTGTTGTTGTGCGCTCTCTCTCTCTCTCTCTCTCTCTCTCTCTCTCTCTCTCTCTCTCTCTCTCTCTCTCTCTCTCTCTTAATAATAAAACCAAGTGTTATGGGCCGACTAATACTAATATCCCTATGCCTGTGAGAGGATTGCGTGTGGTGTGATCGGATTTTAACAAAGAGATGTATTACCCCGACACATTGGCCGTCTTCGGAGAGGATTTATCTCCATTTCTGAAAGAATGGGTGCTGCTTGTTATGCAAGGAGCTTATCGCGGCTGACGCAACTGGATTTTTAACGTCCTGTCAACCGCAGAGGGTCACCTCAGGACGATACCATGGCTGAGGAGAATCCCCACACAGTCTGGTTCCCGGTAGCTCACAGGACATACATGTCTACCCATCAGAATTTTACAATTGGCCCTCCAGGATGGTCCCCACGTACCTATGCAGCGCATAACAACATTTTAACAATGTGTCCGTTGTGTTCTTGCCGGTGCCAAATGAGCTGTGACACACACAGCCCAAACCGAGGCGGAGACGAGGAAGTAAACGCTTTAGCCAATCTACCACAGTCGGTCCTCGCAGTACGTATCAGAGGGTTGAGAAGGGAGTGGGGGAGGGGGGGGGGGGAGCAGCAAATGCCACGCTGGGCGGCCACAGAGGGTCAGCCATCAATTCATTTCCTCCGGGCCAGGCTGATGGAACAGCGGGCTGGCGAGTCCTGCCGACGCATGTTCCTCTCTCATTGACATGCATGTCATCCCGCCACGACTCTTCTTGCTGGGTGGAGCCAATCTGATTTTCCCTCACTGACACGCCGCCGTGCCGTGCCGTGTCGTGACGTGCCGTGACGTGCCCAGGAGCTGGCCAGCACTGACTGACTGCCCAGGCGATCTGGACACGGGTTGAGTTAAGTGTTGCTTTACATCCACAGAAACCGTAGGCTTATTAGGGACTGGAGCCCAGGACGGCCACCTCGACTTTCACACAGCTCCTGAGCTCTGCTGGACACGTTTGTTGTTGAAGTGTTGCTTTACGTCCACAGAAACCGTAGGTTTATTAGGGACGGGAGCCCAGGACGGCCACCTCGACTTTCACACAGCTCCTGAGCTCTGCTGGACACCGCAGGCAAGCGTGCCTTAAAAACTGTCCACGCCGGCTGGGTAGTCAGAGCTCGGGACCTGGGTGAAAGTCGAGGTGGCCGTCCTGGGCTCCCCGTTCCGAACAGTCCCTACGGTCTCTGTAGACGGAAAGGAACACTGAACTGAATACAGTTTGCTTGCTCTCTGTCTACGCATAATTATACCCATGCGGCGCCAGCATCGACTGTGCGCAAGCGTTAGCCGCGAGGTGAAGTCTTCAGCTGCTGGGCGTGTGCTGCGACATCTTCCTGTGCAACGTTAATGAAAGTTGAAGTGTGTGACTTTGTTGGCCATGGTAGTGGGATCTCGCATTAGGGTGATTTGGACAGACAGCTCGTCAGCATATCTCTCTCTCTCTCTCTCTCTCTCCTCTCTCTCTCTCTCTCTCTCTCTCTCCTCTCTCTCTCTCACACACACACACACACACACACGTCAAGCACTCTGCTACTCTCTCTTCCTTCAAAAGCAAACTGAAGACATTTCTCTTCTCAGAATATTTCAGTTAAGCAACATTGTCCTTCACCCCTATCAGTCTGTACAATGTTTGTGTGCGTGCGTGCGTGCATGCGTGCGTGCGCGCGCGCGCGCGCGCGCGCGCGTGTGTGTGTGTGTGTGTGTGTGTGTGTGTGTGTGTGCGCGCGCGCGCATAGTTATGCCTGAACCCTTTTTGGTGTGTACACTATGTGTTAGCTTTGGTAAAATTGCGGGTAATATTTTCCATTTCGACGTACATTACAGTTATATTATGTATTATATTTGTTCAGCGCTTTGGGCCTCGGGGTAGGTTCATTACAAATTTATTTTAATATTATATATTATTATTACGATTACAGGTGTCCTTGCGTAACTGAAATAGCATGCTTGTGCGGCGTAAACACTACTCAGCGTCTCACTCAGTAAACTCCAACAACAACAACAACAACAACAACAAAACAGCAGGGGTACTCCAAGCAAGATAGGACTCACCAGCCGTCAGCACTACACTACGAGGGCAGCTTGAACTAAACGCGATACCGACAGTCTACATGCATCTCGCACGATAGGGTAAATGCGGCCCATTTCGAGTTACTGGATCGTTTAAGGTGTACCTAAATGCTGCTCATCCGTATCCAGTTTCGGCCGTAGGATGTCTTCGTATGTACTTGTTTGTGGAGGAGGGGTGTCTGCCGAACGCCAGAGGCGCACTGAACGAGTCTCGCGCCGGAGACCCCGTCTGCAGCGGAACCTATAAAGACTCGTCTTAAAGGAACCCTCCTCTCCAGAGATCAGGAGCTGTGTGAAAGTCGAGGTGGCCGTCCCGGGCTCCCGTCCCTAATAAACCTACGGTTTCTGCAGACGTAAAGCAACACTTCAACCAACTCTCCTTCGCGGGCTAAACTTCTCATGTGCTTGGAACAGGTTAAACGAACATGATTCGCAATAAATGCTTCGCAGTTTAACGTGCCGTTGATTTTATATCGATTTTATAAGGTGACATGCCAGCATTCTTTCATACACTATGGACACAAAGACACAACAGCCACTACAAGCAGTTAAGTAGCCTACATTTCATTGTTCACCGTTTACTTGTTGTTTAAGTGTTGTTCTGTCACTAGACAATGGGGCCTACCCCGAGAGTTCGCATGTTTTGTGTCATATTAAATAAATGATCAAACTAAAACTGCTTTCGAGTCATTCGCAGTTCTCGTGGTAAATCCAGTATCTCTGACGCAGTTGTTGTGGTGATGACGATGCTGCTGCTGCTCTTGGCAAATGATGAAGATCACCAACATGTTTGAAGATGTGAGACGTCGGTCTGCTCTGATATGACCCCGACAATGAAATACATACGACAAACAAAATGCACTTGAGCCAATTTTGTCAAAACTATCTTTCACGCTTTTCCATGTACATTGAAGTGTGTGTGAGTGTGAGTGTGTGTGTGTGTGTGTGTGTGTGTGTGTGTGTGTGTGTGTGTGTGTGTGTGTGTGTTGTGTGTGCGTGCGTGCGTGCGTGCGTGCATGTGTGCGTGCGTGCGTTCGGTGTGTGTGTGTGTTCGTGTATGCGTGTGTGTGTATGTGTGTGTGCGCGCGCGCGCGTGTGAGCGTTCGTGCGTGCATGCCCACAAAACCCCTGGCAAAACTGTCAATCACAGTCACGGTGGAGGAAACTAATGAATCGGCCAGAGTCTCTGCCAGCTAAAAACAACAACCCCATTTATACCCAAGAGCCGCGGCATCCTCTTCCCTGGGTGCTGTCTACACGGGTGTATAGCAGAATTTAGCAAAACGCTAAGCATACCTTAAGTGTTACAAAACGCGCCACTAGCAAGGGGCAAGCAGCCAAGGAAAACACGGCGCTTGCCTTGCGGAGCCGGAAGCGATCTGCACATGCACACAAACATTGGTACGCCCCGCACGTACAGCACGACAAAAGGTCGGAGCAGGACGTGACCCTTGTTGTTATTCTTTATTCGGATCAACCAGACTTAGCAACTGTATCGTGGCGTAAAAGGGGACGAGGTGATGGGAGGGATGTGTGTGTGTGTGTGTGTGTGTGTGTGTGTGTGTGTGTGTGTGTGTGTGTGTGTGTGTGTGTGCTTGCGTGCGGGCGTGTGTGTGTGTGTGTGTGTGTGTGAGGGGGTGGAGATGCGGGACGAAGGTTGGGAGGTTATGGTGGGAGAAGACACTGATTTTCACCTGCGACAGCGCCAAGTATTAAACAGATAAGGAGTTGGGGGGAGGGATGGGGGGCAGGGGGGGAGGGGTGGCGGCGGGGAAAGGGGGGAAGGCGCTGGATGGAGGTTGGGCGGCTCTGGTGGGAGAAGACATTGTTATTCATCTTTAGCAGCGCCAATTAAAAAGCAGACGCCTCCTGGATGAGGTTTGTAAATTCTGCAATATTCACAGCACGCCAGAGGGACACGGAAGGGCGCTTAGCAGT
>JABMCL010002109.1:1320000-1337500 GCA_018857735.1 Alviniconcha marisindica | reverse complement strand
GAGTTTAACGTCCCGCCAACCGCACACGAAAACAAGAGAAGAATGCTGGCAGGTGACTGCATGTGGTACGTCACCAGGACACAGAGCCAAACCTCAGAAAGCAATTCAACGCAGCGCAGAACATGACACTGGCCATGCATAAAAAGAAGAAGATCCGCAACTGTTTTGCTTTATTTCGATTTAAAACTGCTGCGTTTATCTATGTTTTTGCTCCCCGAGGTAAAAACAGACCAAACTGCAGCTGCTTCCCTGCGTAAAAACAGACCAAACTCCGCCAACCCCTATGAATTTGTTTTTTTTTTTTTTAAAGCCAACCTAGACAAAAACAAAACAGCCAAAAGGAGAGAGAAAAACATCTGCAACACACACACACACACACACACACACACACACACACACACACACACACACACACACTATGAATTTTCAAAAAAATATTTTTAAAGCCAACCAAGACAAAAGCAAAACAGCCAAAAGGAGAGAGAAAAAGATCTGCAACACCCACCCACACACACCCTATGAATTTTTTTAATATTTTTTTAAAGCCAACCAAGACAAAAGCAAAACAGCCAAAAGGAGAGAGAAAAACATCTGCGACACACACCACACACACACACCCTATGAATTTGTTTATTTTTTTTTTAAGCCAACCAAGACAAAAGCTAAACAGCCAAAAGAGAGAAAACATCTGCAACACACACACCGCCTTCTCCCCCCCCCTCCCCCCCCACCCCCCACCCCCCCACCCGCATACACAAATCCTGGCTCCACCAAACTTCTTTAGGTCCTCTCCAATATTGCTACACGATGCGGCTCACACACGCCGCAAACACACATTACACACCAGCCTCCCCCCCCCCCCCCCCCCCCCCCCCCACCCCCCCCCCAAAACCCACCACCGAACAAATAAACTACTCCTTTTGGTCCTCCTCTCCAATATCTGCTGCAACACGACCCGGCAGGGGCAGGATGTCTGGGAGGACAGAAGACAGACAAGGGCCTGGCACAATCTCACAGTTCATCAGCGCCACAGCCCCTCTGCAGACTCCTTCGCCTGACGCTTGGGAGGCAGCCAGTCCACCTGCCTGCAAGACACTGTGCTCAGACACGGCCAACAATAGACCCAGCGGCCAGGGAGCCTACAGCTCCCACCACGGAGCTGGAAAGGTCTAGCTCAGTAGTACGTGGCTCCCACTCAGGACGCAGTGCGTGCAGATTCCCGACGATGGCTATCAGCTCCACGCAGCCTATAGCTTCCCCGACACTCGCTTATCGGTAATCCGACGTGCGTCGTTGACGTCTGTTTAAAAGATTCGGTCGCTCAACCTGGGAGTGTGAGCGAGACCCATAAATCGCTCGGTTGAGATCCACTGTCAAACGGTTTGAAAATCGATCGATTGTTGTTGTTGTTGTTGTTGTTGAGACCCAGTGGAGCGTTTCAACGACTGAAATTAGCTTTACACATCTGGACAATCTTCCCCTTCCCCTCTCTCACTCTCTTTATTTATTTATTTTTATGTAATTTTTTTTATCTATAGGTCTTCAAAAGGTATTCACCTTGCGCATTCAGAACGCGTCAGAGTATCTCAGATAAAGTACCGACCAGACAAGACTAAACCGGTAGTAGGAGCTGCTCGTTTCAGTATAGGAGACAAACACAGACTGTGCGTTCAGTCGTCGCTACTTCGGATGGTCAGGGAAGGGAAATGTTAAGTAACTACAATGCCTTAGAGGAAACAATTTGGCTGGTCAGGGAAGGGAGATGTTGTTAAGTAACTATATACCCTTAGAGGAAACGATGTGTAATGAAAGATCAATTTTATTGTCCCTACAAGTCATTTTCTGGGCGAGAGAGAGAAGACAGAGAGAGAGACAGAGACAGAGAGACAGAGACAGAGAGAGATTTGTATATATAATATAAAGTTCCACATGTATACTGGACACCACTCCTCCCAGATCAGCGGTGGATTTAAGTACTATCACAATAAACATACACACAACCACTACAAGTGTCACCGCCCATAACAGCGTATTTCGAAACTGACTAATTTTTGCCTCAAACAACAGCAACAACAACGAACAACTCTCAGTGCACCGTTTAATAAGTACCCGAAGTCTGGTAGCGTGAATGTACGATCTGGCAATATAATTGTATCTTCAATCATCTGCAACTTATCGGCCTCTTCGGTCAAGTTCACAGAGTGCTGGCTCCCGTTCTTCGCTCAGAACTTTATTAGCATGCAGGCTAATCGCGAACAGAAGGTGCGTTTAGAAAGGAAACTCCAGCGATAGATATTTTCGTCGTAACCGGAAACGTGCAACTGTGCAGTCGATCATCATGTCTTCGCTTCCGGACGCGGAGAGAGAGAGAAAAGAGAGAAAAGAGAGAAAAGAGAGAGAGAGAGAGGAGAGAGAGAGAGAGACAACAGACAGACAGACAGACAGACAGACAGACAGGGAGAGGGAAGGGGGGAGGGGGGGAGGGGAGAGGAGGAGAGGAGAGGAGGAGGAGAGAGAGAGAGAGAGGAGAGAAGAAAGAGAGGAACACCCGTTTGCAAACGTTGCTTCTCCTTTTTCTTTTAGATTTTTTTTAAGGAGCTAGGGGGTTGGGGGGGGGGGGGAGAAGGGGGGGGGGTTCAACACGTTGGTTGAAAAGCACGTTGGTTGCCAAACGAGAAGGACCAGTAGAAGAAAAAAAATCACGATGAAGTCCACTGATGAACAATTCAGTTAGTGCAGTTCTGCTCAGATAAAGAGGTCGCATGGCCATTTACCCGACTAACAACTCGCGTGCGCCGAGCGCGGAGAGAGAGATAGAGGCACAGAGAGACAGACGCATAGACAGACAGAGAATCCCCAATAGCATTAGTTGTTTCAGATGAGAGGAAGACAGAAGACAGACAGAAAGACAGAGATAGAGAGAATGACAATAAGCATTAGTTGTTTCAGACGAGAGACACAAACACAGAAGACAGACAGAAAGACAGAGACAGAGAGAACGACAATTTGGAATTCATTGTTTCGGGAGGGAGGGGAAAAGAGAGGAGAGAGAGAGAGAGGAGAGAGAGAGAGAGAGAGAGAGAGAGAGAGAGAGAGAAAGAAATGTGTGTGTGTGTGTGTGATACAATCATAATAAATGATATTAATGGGTGCTTATAGCGCGTAATCCGTAATGGCCCTAAGCGTCCTTTACAAATTCCCAAACTTATATATTGACAACAAACACCATATGCATCCACACACACCCCAACACACACACACACATCCACACCCCACACACACACACACACCACACACACACACACACACAAACAAAACACATACATACACACGCACGCACAACAACACAAACACACACACACACACACAAAACACACACACACACACACACACACACAAAAACACAGATAACAACACACACACACACACACACACACACACACACACACACACACACACACCACACACTTTTTGAAAAGAGAAAGCTGACGCTGTGCAAAAAGCAGCAGCTAAATGAGGAGACTCGTGGCTTCACATCCCGCCACCCTTATATGTCACGATCAAACAGGGATCAATCTACGACCGGAACAAAACACCACTCGCCATGATGCGAAACGAAAGCATTCCCTGCGCGCGTTTGGTAATAGGAGACGAAGCTTCTCATCTCATATTACAAATGAAACCAGGGCGACGCGTTGCAAGCGACAAGCAATGATGCACTGGCAACCCGAACTATCAATTCTGCCTCACTTACAACCACGATCATGTCGCTGCTATTTACGATCATTTAAATTCGTTCATTTTGCCTCGCAGGCCGCATGGGTAGGGGTGTAAACGAACAGTTAAATCATCTCTCCGTTCCCTTTAAACCACAGGTACATTAAAGAGAAATGGGTGTCTTCAAACGTGTCCAGGTGGCACAGACTGTGGACTGTGTTAGACTACATAGTTACACAGTCCTCACGTAACTCAGTGTTCGGATAAATCATCTCTCCGTTCCCTTAAAACCACAGGTACATAGGTATAATTATACTCTCCCTCTTTTCCCACCTCCATACCACCTACACCCGATTCTCCCAGTCCTTAATAAGCCTTATGGTTTCTGTGGACGTAAAGTACCATAAAAGAAGTGGACGTAAAGCACCAAGAAAGAAGTGGACGCAAAGCACCACGAAAGAAGTGGACGCAAAGCAGCACCACGAAAGAAGTGGACGTAAAGCACCGCGAAAGAAGAAGACATGTAACCCACTGAACGTTCTAAAGACACTAGAAGCAGAACACCTTGCAACACAAAAGCCGCCCTGCCACAACAGTACGGAGCAGCAGCGCCACGTCCACAATCTCGTCCGATCAGGCCGTTGAAAGAAGAAAATGCGCAATTAAGGTCTACGCCCGGGCAGACTGGCGACCCTGGGGGCAGGGATTTACTGGGAGGGGTAGGGTGGGGTGGGGTAGGGGTTGGGTGGAGTCGCGGAGGGAGGACGGGCGTGGGGGGGGGGGGGGGGGGGGGGGGGGGGCGGGAGGGTTTCCAATTACATTACCTAGTGATTGCCGAACGATCGGCGTACGGATGTTTCACGGTGATTCTCGCTCAAAGTGATCGACTTTCCCGGCGAAGGGCTGTCGCGCAACGATCAACCGCTGTGGCCGCAGGGGGCAGCAGGCAGCTAGCTGTAGCGGCTATAACGTGCTTGCTGGACGGCGGTTAGCATGTTTACATGAATATTTTCTTCGCCGCTTGTTTGGTCGTCGTCTTCGTCGATGCTGACGTCGCGGCTGGAGACGGGGCAGCGTTGACGGAAGGAGTTTAGCTCGTCTGGTCTCAGATGAGACTGCCTCGGGTGTGAATGAACAGGCGCCTGCCTGTCCCTGAGAAGGGGGTTCGGTCAGGATGACGTGACTGGTGAAACGGTTAAGATGAAGTAAATGGTGAAACGGTTAATATGAAGTAAATGGTGAAACGGTTAAGATGAAGTAAATGGTGAAACGGTTAATATGAAGTAAATGGTGAAACGGTTAAGATGAAGTAAATGGTGAAACGGTTAATATGAAGTAAATGGTGAAACGGTTAATATGAAGTAACTGGTGAAACGGTTAAGATGAAGTAACTGGTGAAACGGTTAAGATGAAGTAAATGGTGAAACGGTTAAGATGAAGTAAATGGTGAAACGGGAAAATTAAAGGAAAAGAAGTAACTGGTGAAACGATTAAGATGAAGTAACCGGTGAAACGGTTAAGATGAAGTAACTGGTGAAACGGTTCAGATGAAGTAACTGGTGAAACGATTAAGATGAAGTAACCGGTGAAACGGTTAAAATGAGGCAACTGGAGAAGCAATTGTTGTCCCCCCCCCCTTTCCCCCCCTTAAAACCCCCCCCGGGGGGGGGGGCTTGGGGGGGGGGGGGGGGGGGGGGGGGGGAGGGGGAGAGAGAGAAGGGGGTCGTTAGTAATGGATCTTAATGTCCTTTCAACCGCAATGGGTCATTTCTGGACCGAACAAACAGTAGAACACCGTTAGAAAGTCAACACAAATTCAAAACTATCCTTTGTGTCTCAATAAACCACACTCATGTCAAATTAACAAGCTCAATTCAAACACAAACACAATGGAAAATCCCACAACTGTCAAAAACGATCATACAACTTCACTCTTATTACAACTGACACTCCTGCCCACCCAAATGAGGATGGGAAGCGGCAAAAATTTCACACGTCAATTTAAAACAAACAAACAAAATAGAAGAAAGAAATGCGAGACTATCTGTGACAAGCTAATAATTATAAAAAAAAAAAAAAAAACCATCAAAGAAAAACAACAACAACAACAACAACTACAACAACAACAACCCATGCCCTTTCCAACATAAAATTATAACAGTTGAACACACGCGGCAACGAGGGCTAAATTACAGGCCTTAGCCACAAAACAGAGCCTGCGTCACATCAAACCTTGCGGAAAGAGGTCCCACCCCACCGGCAAACTGCACAAGGACCAGGCCAAGCACGTAACAAAAACGCACGTGGCGTATTAATCCTCTAATTTCTCCGCCACATGCTCTGCAGCTCGCCCGGACGAGGGGCAGGGGTGCAGGTGGAAATGCTCAGAGAAAATGGCCGTAATAAGACAGAGGAGACCAATGAGGGATCAAGAAAGCCTTGTTAGCCAGCGATGGAGAATTAAAGCCCTTGTTATTAAACCAAGCCTCTGGCTTTCATGCGGTCGGCTTGCTACAGACTAGAGCGCTGTCACAAAAAAAGCGAACAGGTTCTTCGATCAGGTAATACCCGATATAATCCAAATGCAATGGACTTCAGTATCAATTTCCAGCGGGAAATGAGTGTCCAGGAAGCTGTTAAGCATAAATGTGGGGGGAGGGGGTAGGGGCAGTTGGGGAGGGGAGGGGGGGGGGGGTCTGCACTAACTGATTTAGCAGCGTTCACCAAGCCTCCGAAATCATGCAGCAGCACCCAGCTGACTCGAGTCCTTTCCTCCGCAACAAGCTGACTCCGAAGCACGCCAGTGAATGACGAAGCCTGGGGAGATTTTAGCATATCACACTGCAATTCTGTCCATACACTGAAAGCCGCTCCCTAGCGTGCGTGCATCTAGCTGGTGCATTTTCACTTCGGCCGAAGAAGTGAATTAGGAATTTTGTATTTGAAGACAATCTGAACTCTCTCTCTCTCCTCTCTCTCTCTCTCTCTCTCTCTCTCTCTCTCTCTCTCTCTCTCTCTCTCTCTCTCTGTGCCCCCTCATCCCCAACGAAAACCCAAGAACTAACTAACTAACTATCTGTAATACTAACCAACTAACTAACCTTCATCAAGAAGCCCCTAGGTGTATGCAAGGGAACGGCACTATCCTCTTGCACACGCTGCCTACAGTATAATCTTGGGCAACAGCAGCAGACCGCCACGTTATTCTAGCTACTGACGTAGAACAAGAGCACTGGACAGGAGTAGTAAGTTCTTCTTTGCCCCCACCGCCTCCAAATGAAGAAAGAAAGAAAGAAAGAAAGAAAGAAAGAAGGAAGGAAAGAAAGAAACAAGGAAGAGAAGTGGGCAAAAGAGAGAGAGAGAGGGGGAAAAAAATGGTCTAGGACACTGATGACGTTTCCGCCTTACGTTTTAGTTCATCAAACCCTTACCCGGGGAAACACGCAAACGTTTCACAAAGAACGCGGACCCAAGACGATGTGTAAATAAATGATCGGCAAATGTATCTTCTTCAAAGTAACGAGCATGCTAGTTCTTGGATTTTAACGCCTCGCCAACAGCACACGGTCACTTCAGGACGAACGCGGCAACGAGCAAGCAGTTACGCTATACAAATACAAGGGAAAATGTACAAGAATTATTTTTCTTCTCCGTGCACTGTGTGCATCCTTGTGGGGAAAATGAACTGCGTGAAAATTGCACTTATGGACGTACGTACAACGTATATTCAAAACGGTGCACATTCAAAACGCGCTATAAAAAGCGACAGTCACCCATTTAGAATCACATGCAACAAAAGCGCAGCAAGTCTGCTCGAGAACGAAGAATAGCGCTATATATATATATAAGCGATCATCATCAGCATTAAAATCTGACGTTAGACAAAGCTCAGAACATGCATAAAGTCTGTTGCAGACAGTCCTAATCACCAAAATGTGCGACAGAACAGACAAGAATGTATCACCTTAAGCTCTTTGAAGCTATAATCCAACGAGATGCAGATGGCAATGGAGACTGCATGTATTAAAAACCTGGCTGCACTGTACTGTTTCAGATTCATTCATAATGCAAACAGCCCCGAACTAATACTCGTCTTATCTCACCCCACCCCCCACCACCCCCCCACCCTCCCCCCCCCCCCCCCCCACCCGTATCTCCAGGCATCCAGTCTCTGTCACAAACGTCTTCAATCCTAATCAACTTAATTCTCATCTTGTTCCTAGGAGCTCTCAGTTTAGCGGAAACCCAAATCTCCAGGTTATTTTAGACGCGGTCCTTGTCTGGCGATAAGACAGAGCAGCAGACTGTCAAATGGCAAAAACACACGCCATCTAAAACAACGCTAAAATGCAATTGAATGTCTCTCTCTCCCACCACCTGCTCTTTCCGTCGGAAAAAAACACGCGCGCAAATACCAGACTACCAAACGATGCCCTTTCCTCTCCACAAATAATATGATAGGGAAAGTTCAGACTCCATCGTTCGTGATCAGCTGCTGAAACAGAAAACTTCACAGACAAAATAAACGCGTGGGGAAATGGCCAAAAACGACAATGACGGTTATTGGGCCACAAGAAAAGCAAATGTTTGTGTGTGTGAAGCGGTTTGGTCTTGTTGTAGGGCGCTCGCCTGGTAAGCTGATGGACCTAGGTTCAGATGGACCTAGGTTCGACCATCTGCAGATGGACCTAGGTTCGAACATCTGCAGATGGACCTAGGTTCGACCATCTGCAGATGGACCTAGGTTCGAATATCTGCAGTTGGACCTAGGTTCGAACATCTGCAGATGGACCTAGGTTCAAATATCTACCTCGGCAAATCTATTCCTTCTTCTTCTTGCTTTTTATTTACAGTCTTTTCACACAAGTGATAACAGACTGATCTTACGATTACGAAGATAACATATGTCAACAAATTACACCAAAACAACAACAAAAGACTTGCAGAAATTAGAGAAGAAGAAGAAGAAGAAGAAGAAGGAGGAGGAGGAGGAGGAGGAGGTGGAGGAGGAGGAGGAGTAGAAACATGAAGAAGAAACGGAACAGACACTTGTTTTCAGTTGCAAAAATAAACATACGCATGTATATCATGTCTATGTATCCAAGCACATAGTTATTTCCATCTGATCTATATCTCACACACACAGAACCATATGCACGCGCATATACTAGCACTGACATTCGTTTATACACTAAATGACGTATACTCGCAGGATGATACTCAAAAGTTATTGTATAGAATCTTCGGCACACTTTCTGACACTCTTGAAATAACTATCTCATATACTTTCACTCCATCCCCCCCCCCCGCCAAAAACATACCACAAACCTCCCCAAACCACACACACACACACAAAACACACCCCACCCCCCCAAACACACACACACACAAAACACACAACACACATATATTATATGGGTCATTCTCCTAAAAACTGGCCCAAAATTGTGACATAGAGGGTAAAAATTCAAGTGGGGAATTTTTTTAAAATGCATTTTTTTGGAAAATTTAAAAGTTTGACATCTCTTGTGACAAAATATAAGACAAAAAAGGGCAGGGTGACGGGAATTTGGGTTAAATTGTGAAATTATTTTAGGTCATAGGCCCGTGTCTCGCGGGGTTACAAAGGGGGCACCAGAAATGCATGAATAGGTCCTCAGTGGCCATTTTTACTCTTGCCTTTTTTTTTAAATACAATATTTCCTAATTAATTAAGGAATATCGGTCATTTCTGACTTTTAAAAAAACAACTGTCCTGCCTCTTTAACGTTTTTGGGGTTTAAAATGTTTTTCTTCGAAGTATAGACATGCACGAAATAGTTTTAAATTTTTTTTCCTTGTTTTTTTTTTTTTTTTGGTTTTTTCTCCCTCTTTTTTTTTTTTTTTTGTTCTTTTTCTTTTTTCCCCAAAAAATTTAAGGGGGGGGGAGGCATTCACAAAATTGGTCTAAAACCGTATATAAAATTACTGTCAGAGGGATATTTTTTTCTTGCTTTCTAAAGTTAAAAACCCATCGCACTAAATCTGTTTTTGGGGACATCAAAACAAGTAAAAAAGGATATAAAAAACACATTTGAAACCCTTTACCAAAAAATTAATAAAAATATATTCATTACAAAAAACAAGTTCTTTCCCATTTCTTGATTGGAACCGGTTTTTGACCCCTGCTTTTTATATCGAGATGCCAAGGGGTGGCAGCAACCTTTGTCCACATTCCCCCCAAACCATATTTCCCCTTTTCTCACGGGCCCTGGGCAAAAACAAGGGAAAAAAATTTTCACGGTTTCTTACCCTGTTTTTGTGGGTTTATGTACCATCAAATAATTTGGTTGCAAAAGTTTCAGTATTTCTGAAGATCTAGTGAAAAATTGTGGGTTTGACCTTGAACATCCAAAATGATATTTCTGAATGGTACTCTGGCTGATGATGAAAACCCCTACCATACTAAGTTTGGGCCCATCAGAGATATTTGTCCCGGGGAAAAATTCCTGAAGTTTTTAGAACCTTCACTTTTTACCTTGACCTTTAATTCAGCAAAAACCTTTTCACCAAAACAATCCAGCTTATGAACTGCCTGTTTAAACTAAGTTTTGGGGGTTTCCCCAAAAAAAACCCGCAGTTCAGAACATATAATAGAAAAGTCATATTTTTTTATGAACCCCAAATCCAGCTCTGTGGGCCCTTTACCTTTTAAAATAGAAACCCCCTTTTTCGCATATGACCCCTCTGGCTTATAATGAGTCTCACCATACTGGGTTTTTTTCAAATGGTTCAGCATGCATTAAAATTCATCCAAAAACATTTAAGGGAAAATTTTTAAAACCCCGGGTTGACAATTTACCTTGAAAACAGCTCCAAATTTTCAAATGGGGACCTTCTTTGCTTATGATGAATTTTTAAATCCAATTTTAGTTTTTTGGGTTTCCCAAAAAATTTGCTGGGTTTGAACTAATTAAAAAATATTTTGAAACTGTCTTTTTTTGATTTGTAAGCCCACACTGTGAAACCCTTTACCTTGAAGATTGAATCCCACTTTTTCGCCCTGACATTCCGGCTCGTGGTGGTGCACCACAATACCAAATTTGGTTACAAACGGTTGCAAACAAAAACCACCCAGTGGGAACCAAAAAAATGTGTCCGAGCTTACATCCCTCACCCCTGAAGACACCACAGTGCTTTCCCTTTTCTATAAAAAATAAAACCCCCACACGCAAAAAGAGGTCAAACGTTTTTCCCAAGTCAGCTGATGTGGACTGGTACGTTAGGGTAGGTCGAAAGTCGATGGTACAAGCAGAAATAATTATTTTGTGTGCTCGCACGTTACACCATTGTAAGACACCACGTCAACCACCCCTGAGAAATGACTGTAATTTATTTCGTATCTACTCTTTTGTCATCAAACAAGCATTAAAAATAAGGTGAAATGTGGTTATCTACTAAGCTGATGAAAAAAGACAGTTTTTTAGTTTCCGTTGTGAACAAGTCACAATATCGTGATACACACTCAGAAGACACCATCGGTAACGTGTGAGACACTGATTATCTTTCCTTTGTTTGGAGCTGTTAATAGCAAGCAACACACAGTAGATACTATTTGTATGTAAGAATTTGCCTCCTTTTATCTCATGAAACCTGTTTTTATTCAATCATGAACGATTCAAAGGAAATATCTGCGATCAGCTAACCTTCCCAAAGCCATGTCACAAATGGCGGCCATGAAAATGTCGGATTTTTACAAAAAAAGGCTCACAGCGCAAGAAATAATGATGCATTTACCTATTGTGGCATTTCTCTTATTTCTCCAAACAGATTACATCAGAAATATAGCGGTAGTTTAAAAAGTTTCATGTTTTAGTTTAATTTTTATTTCATCGACAAAGAGGCACCCTCTTTGTCCAGTTTTCAGGAGAATGACCCATATATATATAACCCCCCACCACCTGATGTTCACACTTCTCTTCAAAAGTTTGGATTCTTCTTCTAGCAGGGCAACCCAGTTCTCATGTACAGGATTAGGAGGCTAACGTTGCGTTCGGAGGAAGCGGTTTGTAGACATTGTCTGGTGACTCCACCCTTTACAATTCACAAAGCAAATAGTTTGTTTTTAAACCCCCAGACATCCGTGGAGGTTATACCAGAGCAAACACTGATTGCCGTGCCCGTCAAAACGTCTGAGTCCAATAATCAAACACAACTTTAAAGCACACAGACAGACAGACAGATACACACACACACACACACACACACACACACACACACACACACACACACACACACACACATGCACACACACACCACACACACACACACACATGCACACACACACACACACACACACACACCACACACACACACACACACACACACCACACACACACACACACACACACACACACACACACACACACACACACACACACACACACACACACACACACACATCTGTGCAGGTTATACCAGGGCAAACACTGAATGCAGTGCCCGTCAAAACGTCTGAGTCCAATATCGGACATAACTTCCACACACACACACGTACGTACGCACGCACGCACGCACGCACGCACGCACGCACGCACACACACCACACGCATACACACACACACACACACACACACACACACACACACACACACACACACAGCGCGCACGCACGCACACACACACACACACACACACACACACACACACACACACAAGCACGCACGCACGCACGCACGCACGCACGCACGCACGCACACAACACACACACACACACACACACACACACACACACACACACACACACTAGTAAAATATTTCCTTTCGTGCGGAGGGAGAGGGGAGGAAAGGGGAGGAAGAGTGAGGCGTGTCTGTAAGCTCAGTAGCAAAGAGACCGTTATTTCTGCTGGCCGCTGCAGCAGCTGATTGTAGGTTTACTCGGCGGCCACAGCTTCTGTGGGCGACCTTTCGAAAGATTAACGCCCGCAAAAGATAACTTTGTTGGAGATTCTAAATTGGGGATCTTAAATTCTGAATCCGCAGTACTCAAGCGCAAGAAGCAGGTTCGAAGTCCTGCGCGAAAAGAAAAAAGAAGAAGAAAGAACAGAGGGGGGAAGGGGGAAAAAACGCAAAAGAAAGAACGGAGGGGAACAACAACAACCAAAAAAAAAAAAAAAAAAAAAAAACGCAAAAAAAGAAGAAAGAACGTAGGCGAAAAACAACAACAAAAAAACAGAAAGCTGCAGCACAACGGATGCGGTTTCTCGCTCACGATGAACCACTTGTCTACAGTGTGTTTCTGACACGTCGTAAGTATCCCGAAGCATCCACCTCCGAAACAGGAAGTGCTCTCACTGCACCATGCACTGCCGAAGGATCGCGTGTCGCTCGCTCGTGGCTTTGTCTGCAGAAAGAGCTTTGCGGATAAAGGAAACGCTTTTGGACAGTGCATTAACAAAATGTCCTCTGTCAGATTGATTCATCTTTGTTTTAGCTGTTACAATAATAATAATAATAATAATGATGATGATACAATCATAACAACAAAACATCGTCCGGGATCATGTGCCATGACCTGTCAAAACTGGTTGATATGTGTTTTAGATGTTATAATGAAGATGATGATGATAATAATAACAGTAATAATAATAATAACAATAGCAATAATAACAACAACAACAAAATGTCGTCCGGGAACATGTGTCATGCCTTTTTGTCAAGCTGATTAATGTCAATTTTAGCTGTTATTATAATAATATGATACTACTACTAATAATAATAATAATAATGCGTGTTCACCAAAAACAATTCATTGCATGTGTAGCATCGAGGCGTCGATTTGAAGTCTAATAACACCTTTGTGGTCAAAAACAACCCATACACTAGAATTTGTTTTTGTGTTCGTTTGTTCGTTTTTGTGTCAAACTGAGGTGAGAGTGGCGAAGCAAATGGTGTTATTGTTTTTCTGTTGGTAAACACGCGTTCAGTCATGCCCAGCAAAAACCGCAGTATTTTAAAAGTAAGCAAGCCGAAATAAGGTACGCGACAGCTTCTGACAAGACATTCCAAACAGCGGTCTGTCCGTTTTGTTTGTTTGTTTGTTTGTTGTTGGGTTGTTGTTGGGTTGTTCTTGTTTGTTGTTGTTGCTGTTGTTGCTGTTGTTTTTTGAGGGAAGGGGGTCCAAACAAACTGTTTATATAAGCCGTAAAAGGCCTACACACACACACACACACACCACACACACACACACACACCACACACACACACACACACACACACACACACACACCACACGGGCTCCCGTCCCTAATAAGCCTACGGTTTCTGTGGACGTAAAGCATCACTCAACCAAAAGCGGGGCCGTGAATGCACATTCAGAGCTGAGAGATAGTTTGCGATCCATCAAAACATCCACTCCAGAGTCTGCAGTGTCCGCCGGCGGATAGAAATCAAAACGGGAAAGGGCGGAGTATAAGGTCGCCCGACCGCATTTCAACGGTTGCGCTGCTTCCACTGTTTTTTCTGGCCGAATTATAACAATAATACACAAGTCCCCCCCCCCCCCCCACCCCTACCCCTCCCCCCACCCCCCAACCCTACCTCTACCCCTCCCCCCACCCCCTTCCCCCCAAAAGCAACCCGATTTTCCAAACACTCAAAACACTCTCAAAGTGTGCAAACACCGATGTCTCCATCCCCCCCCCCCCACCCCCCCCCCCCCCCCCCCCCCCCACACACACACACACACTCCCCGCCCTTCACCCGCCCTCCTTACACAGGAACCTGCCCTCCACAGACATTTCAAGCTTTGAAAGCAGATGGGACCCAAAGACCATCCAGACCAGCGCCGTACGATTTCGTCCCAGCAAGCGGGCTGAAGATCCTGGCGCCACGGGCCACTAGCCATATGCAGCAGCGTGCAGGGAGGGAGGGAACGAGGGAGGGAGGGGGAGGGGGGCAGAGAGAGGGAGGAGGGAGGAGGGGGAGGAGGAACCAGGAAGAGGAGGGGGAGGGAGGGGCAGGGGAGGAAGAGAGGGAGAGGAGGTGGGGGGAGGGTAAGACAGTCTGCGATTGCCAGGATGCCGCGATGTGCTAGGTAGCGAGGCCCCGGTGATCGATGAGGCGCGATCGCTTCGTTTAGAGGAGTCACGTTATAGACACGGCGGAGGAAATCGCCTCGTCACTGCGGCTGCGGTGCGTGGATACCTGTAAACCTCAACGGTGCTGGCACTGTGCGCGACTCAAGGGGGGGCAGGGCCGAAACAAACAAACAAACAAACAAACAAAGTGTTGCAGAACTTTGGACTTGTCTCAGTGTCGGAGGTTAGAGCAAACAAAAAAACTAATGCAAACTGTTGATAATATGGTAGACTAGGTGGGGTGGGGTTTTTTCTTTCTTTTTCTCTCTCTCTCTTTTTTCGACTTTGAAACAACCTGAAATAGACCAGGCAGAAAGAAGTAAGTAAGCTGGTGTTTTACGCCCAGTCAACCAGCACGACAGAAAGAAACGAATCAGGAAAGAAGACGTAGTTAAAGAACTGTGATCATATTTCTATGTTGTCGGCACTGGACCAAAGAGACAGCGGAGACCAAAACAGAACACAAAGTCGGATGCCTGAACCACTTAGACGGTAAAAAAAAACACCTCCGGTTAGGTAAACGGCTTGATTACACAGACACAACTGTTTACCTCATAGGTAGTTCCACGGTAGCTGTTTTCCACAATACAACATTCTTGCCGTCTCGTCGAAAGCCGACGGGAAACTAACCCAGTGTCAGTGTGAGTGCTTCTGCCGAGATGGATTGTACGCGCCAGCAAACAACAGCTCTGTAACTACCATGTCTCCTTTGGCTATATTGTCTACAGCATTCAGGTGAGTCACAGGAATGATTTTTTTTTTCCACTAAAGAAAACTTGCAACAGTGATAATCATCATAATAACAAAGAGGGCAAACGCTCAGAACGAGCACACGTTAAATGTTAACGCGCGCGAGCACACACACACACACACACACACACACACACACACACACACCACACACACACACACACACACACACACACACACATTTCATTCGTGACCTTTAATGTGGTTCAAGGTCACCAAAGCTAGTATGAACGTATAGAGTTTGATAGAGGTTCGTGTGGCGCAGTTTGAGTTTATTATGATGCAGAAGACCCCGCTTAATACATCTGGGACCATTTTTGTCAACGTTGTGTTTTTTGAAGAGGCAGAAAATGTTTCAATTATCTCCCTTAAATAAATCCGACAAAAGGTTGTTTAAAGCGCCGTAGGCATGATGATGTCCATTTTGTTAAACTACCATGCAAAGCTTGAACTCAGTGGACTGGATAAAACGTGTCATTAACAAAACACAATTTATTTTCATCTTTCCGTTGCCGTTCTTCAAATCTCATCAAGGTCACCGAAACTGGCATCAAATCGTAAAGCTCAATAAAGGTGAGAACCGCGCAAAGTTTGACAGCTTTCACACACATAACTTCGGAAGAGAAAACAGAAGTGTGCGGGGAAAAAGTTATCATCTCAGGAAAAATGTCAGTTTCTTTCTTGGTGAATAAACAACAAAACAGTACGTACTGTGTGCGTCATCTTGTCCCTCTACGTAACAGTGGTTTAAGTCTAAAAATTTACTGGACAAGAACGTACCCGGAAAAACAGCTTTCACTATCAACTGTTTGGCACCGATGTAACCTTGAACAAGGTTAACGAAAGGCATAGTAGTAGTTCTTAGAGTTTAACGTCCAGTCATCCGTACAATATCGCCCCAGAAGCCGGTAAATCTCAAGAAACACTATCTTTCATCATGTAATCTGGTACATTCAGAGGGTGGGGGGAGAGAGAGAGAGAGAGAGAGAGAGAGAGAGAGAGAGAGAGAGAGAGAGAGAGAGAGAGAGAGAGAGAGAGAGAGAGAGAGAGAGAGAGAGAGAGAGAGAGAGAGAGAGCAAAGGATTTGAGAAGCCGGCCAGTGGGCCGAATGGAATAACGGCCGAGCTAGGTTCAGTTCAGTTCAGTTCAAGATGGTACCTATGCGCTCAGAAAAGCCCATATGCGCTCCACCCCGTCTCTCAGAAGTTTCCCCAACGTTGCCTTTGAAACGGTTCCAGTGTTCGTCTGATTGACGACGGCCATAAAATGACCGAGCTATTACGGATGATTGTGTGTAAATTAAGCTTTGTGTAGTCAGTATGCTCGTGTGTGCGTGCGTGCGTGCGTGCGTGCGTGCGTGCGTGCGTGCGAGTGTGTGTGTGTGTGTGTGTGTGTGTGTGTGTGTGTGTGTGTGTGTGTGTGTGTGTGTGTGTGTGTGTGTGTGTGTGTGTGTGTGTGTGTGCATGTATGCGCATAGAAAAGTCTCGACGGGTAAGATTTTGCGCTTGGTTTTATTTTATTTTTATTATCATTGCATACTCGCATGCAGATGATGATAATAATGACAACAATCGACGGGCGCCTTTTTTCCGTGCAGTCAAATCGCCTCAAAGCGCCGCAGGGCCGAAAGGTTTTGGAGATTGCAACAAAAAAGGGTGCAATGGGTGGAGATAAAGAAACGTCAAACACTGTCCCGTAGTAAATGTATTAGACTACAAAGATAGCAGACGCAAAGACAGAAAGAAGATAACACAACTAAAAGAAAACCGGAAAGAAAAGAATAAATGAGTGAAAGAACTAATCAAAGAATAAATAACATTGACGAAACAAAACCTCAAACAACAATAAAAAATATAAAAAATAATAATAAAGAGGATTTCTAGAACCGGAGATAAACACGCAGACGGATTCATTTT
>JABMCL010002109.1:1292500-1307500 GCA_018857735.1 Alviniconcha marisindica | reverse complement strand
GACCAACAAAATAAGCAATAACCGGCGAAAGAAAGGCCGGGAGGGAGTGGGGTGGGGGTGGGGGTGGTGGTAGAGAGGAGGGTGAGGAGTCAGCACTCAGCAAGGAGGCACCAACGGGGAGGTAGCAAGTCGGGCGTAAGGTCCTGAAATGTTGAGACCCCCACCCCCCTCCCCTCCCCCCGCCAACTCCGGTTTTTTTCACGGTTACAGTTGCTTTGAATGTGAGACCCACCCCTCCCCTAACCCCCCGCCAACTCGGTTTTTTCACGGTTACAGTTGCTTTGATCTGGAGACAGTCCTTTAACGCAGCTCTTTTCTCTTCTTTGTTTTAAATCTCTCTCTCTCTCTCTCTCTCTCTCTCTCTCTCTCTCTCTCTCTCTCTCTCAGCGTTTTTTTTCTCTTTTTTTTCTTCTTCTGTTTTTTTTAAGCGGAGGAAAGGGAAGGGGGCGTGGCGCTTCCGGCATTGTCCCAAACTTTAATGCAGTCGGGGCCATTGACGAGTATATATTGGGGAAGTACAAAAGGACATTTGCATTTATTCAGCTGGGGAGCACAATTTTATTTGTACTAAATGACAGCAGCAGTTAATCTGGCGCTTTTCCCGCAGGAATTTGGAGACAAAACTAATCATGAAAATGTCTGTAAGAACACCGTCCCTGTCAGATGGCCTTTTTTTCTTTTTTCTTTTTTTTACCATTACTAAGTGGGAATGGGAGTGCACGGTGGTTTTACGCAGCATCAACGTCTCCACAGTGACGGCGACAGTTCTTTTAAGACAGTCACGCATGCATTGGGAGAGAAAGTGAAAAACAGTACGGGGCTCACGACCCGTTCTCTGATTCAAACACTTGTCCAGTCAATCTAGGAGCAAAACTACCACTACCTCAAAAAAATTGCAAGAATTTGGTTCTAGCCATAAATCGATAGTATCGTGAATCAACAAACAAGGGAGTTAATTAGCGCTCGAAATACGTAACACAAGTACAACGACAAAGACCCGAGTCGCCTACGGTTTCGATAGTAATATGACTGTAAAATAACATATGCATAGTCTAAACTAATACCGCTATAATTAAAGAGTATAAGTATATGCACTATCCTATTACGTAGCAGCAAACTATACTATATAAGAATCTTAAATGAGAATGACTGCTAGCGTTCAAAAACAAGATCCAAACACATAAAAGGTTCAAAATAACGCTAATTACTGGGACAAAACACAACATGCGAATCTAAGTGTCATTTTGTAGCTTGATAAAGGGGATTACGCCGAAAATTCGTATGTTTTGTTTTGTCCTAATAAATAAATGTGTGATTTTTAACCTTTTGTGTGTTCGGATCTTGCACTATATAAGAACTGGGAACAGATGAGACTGTCGTGGCCATGCATGCAGCGTCTTTCACTGAAGACGGATGGGCTTTTTCAGGCCAGTGCCCTAGTTTGCGGAAAGATGGCCGTGCACTGGAAATGGATGGGCCACAGCTATTGTGACTGCTGCAGCAAATGGTGACAGATGGGCCTGTTTTGACCACTGGCGGAAATGGGGCTGGATAGGGTTATTCTACCCAGTCAAATTCACTGGCCTGGGGATAGATGGGGCTATTCTGACCAGTGTTGTGCGTGCCTATTTTGACCAGTGTTATACACCGGGAATTTGTTATGGGGCTATTATGACCAGTGTCATGCACTGGGGATATACTGGGCTATTCTGACCAGTGTCATACACAGGGGATAGATGGGGCTATTCTGACCAGTGCCATGCACAGCGGATATATTGGGCTATTCTAACCAGTGTCGTGCACAGGGGATAGATTGGGCTATTCTGACCAGTGTCATGCACTGAGGATCTATGCCTATTTTGACAGACGTCATGCAATGGGTATAAAATTAATGGGGTTATTCTCAGCAGTCATACAGTGGAGACGGATGGAGCTGATCTGTCTAGTGTCATACACTGTCTGGGCACAAACGGGGTTATTGTTATTGCTGTACGATATAGCCACTGTCATGCACAGTCTGAAGACAGAGCTATTCTGACTAATGTCATGGATGCATTCGGGATGAATACAGCTGTTCTGACAACATACTGGGTATAGATGGGGCTGTTCTGACCACCGTCGTGTACTGAAAAGAGAGTTAGTTAGTAATTAGATTTTAATGTCCTGTCAATTCTTACCGGTGTCGTGTATTGGCGACAGATGGGGCTATTGTGACTACTTGTCATGTACTGGGTACAGATGGGGTTATTCTGACCAGTGTACTGACGTGTGGCAGCCAGCACGTTTAGGAAAGACGGGTCCGGCCGCACGAGTTTCGAACAGTCCTCCTCAGCCATACGGCCGAAACTGCTCGTGTATCAGCGTCTTCAGTTAGTTCACATGTAACGCCCAGCCAACCGTGAAGGTTACGTTAGGGCGAAACACACTTCATCAAATCGCAAAGAAAATGTCCCATTCACTGTTCACGACAATTTATGTCGGAAGGAGATATGAGACAAGTGAAGTTGAATACAAACCCAGAAACGCAGAAACTAGAAAGGTAGATATCCATGGCAGCATGTGAGGCATGCAAAGCCATATTCTGACCTTTTACTTTAGGTTCAACGGAGGGAATCTTTGACAGTTCTGGATTCTCAGAGGAGGCCGGGGACCTTAATTTTACAGTATTTGTTGTACCCCCATGCACTGCGCGCACCACGGATACATTATTGTGGGGTTCACCAGTTACATTTTTTTAAATGATTTTTTTGTTGTTGTTGCGTGCTGCGCCTGATTCTCGAATAACAACATGCGTCAGAGCTGGCACAGAATCCACCTGAGGGTGCTTCGTTTAGAGTGAACGTGCGTCCAAAGTGTTTGGCCACACCGCTCGTTTCAGCTTTACTGGTTTCCTGCTGTCTCGCTAATTGACAGCTAAAATGTTAAAACGTTGTCGTTGTTGTTTTTTCCGGATTTTTGTTGTTGTTTTGGGGTTTTTTTGGTTTCGCAGGGGATTTTTTTTTAACCATCTGCGACAAAGTCCAGGTACACAGCCTGCTAATTCATTTCTGTCTGACCTCCCAACGAAACTTTTGCTTGAAGAAAGCCTTGGGATCTTCAATGTGGTTTACAATTCTAACACACGGGTCTTGTGCTACATGTACGAAGGAATAGATACTCTGTCCAGGACCCTGAGGCTAAGCAGGGGAACGTTACTCTCCGAACCGTATCTGTAAATGCTCAATTTGTCTACGATGCGAGCGTCAAACTTCAAAACACTGTCCGGTCCTGTACTTTGAAAGTCCAAAATATACACATCAATACATACTCTCTACTACGACCAGCCTACCAACTTACACACTGCTTCTGCTACTACTATGCTCCTACTACCACCACCACCAACACCAGCCTGACCACCACCACCACTACCTCCACTACAACTGCTGCTGCTACTACTAAAGCTACATAAAGGGGGGCAGGGTAGCTACAACGTCCGACTGAAAAGCCAGGCACAATACTGACGCGGGTTCCAGTCCCCGGTGCGGCAAGGGATTTTTTTCTCTCCCAGAGTCAACATTCAATGCAGACTCTCTTACGGCGTACGTACAGCCCCCGTGTGCAACCCCATGCATCAACATCTGGGCGCACGTTAAAAATCCCAAATACTGGCAGCCTTACCATTGTTTGGAAACGAGAAAATACTGCACACGCTGATAGCAATGGGTAGCGCTGGTCATGCGGGCTGCTGTACCTTACCCAGGTAAGGCGACCCGAATTTCCCGCAAGGGGACAATGAAGTACTAAACTACATTAACGCAGTCCATAACTCAAGCTACCAGAAAAAGAAAAAGAAATTGATTATATACCGACTCCAGACGCTGACGCCGCCCATCAAGGGGACAATGAAGTACTAAACTACATTAACGCAGTCCATAACTCAAGCTACCATAAAAATAAAAATAAATTGATTATATACCGACTCCAGACGTTGACGCCGCCCATCACAGCAATATTAATCACGGGAACACAAACGTGGCTCTAACTGCTGGACGAAGACACTACAGCGGCTCCTTTGAAGACTTCCACGCCGATCGGCCTCAACTGACCTTAACCCCTTAACTGCCCCAGCTCGTAAATTTTCCGGCCTGAAAAATGTACACAGACACGCCTGCAAACAGTATATTTGACGGGCCTATAACAATTCTACTTTCAGTACTGTGCATTTTTATAGAAGTCCTTTCACGTGCCGACGCGAAGAGGGGGAAAAGACTTAATGATTTTTAATTTGGCACTTCTGTTGGTCGTTTTTAGAGTGACGGTGCGGCAAGCACGGCAGTGAAGGGGTTAAGTTCCAGCGGTCCACCGTGAGGGACACGGGAGTCTACTGCGGTCAGTGCCCGTCAAAAGGCCGAGGAGAAATAATTCATTTTGATATGAAACCAGGTGGATGTGTACTACAACAACAATGTTTACAACAAAACACACGGGTCTTGTACTACATGTACGAAGGACTAGATACTTTGTCCAGGACCCTGAGACTAAGCAGGGGAAGGTTACTCCCCGAACCGTATCTATAAATACCCAATTTGTCTAAAGCATTACAAACTGTTTATGAAGCAAAACCGAGTTAACTCTGTTCTTAATTTGTGGTCGATGCAGCACTTTTCCTTAAAACATTTAACTTGCAGTACTGAAGAACACAGTCAATCGTTGTTACAGTCCTGATCTGCACAGTTCAAGAAACTAGAACGCTCTTTTATGATTTTCTTTCATCATGGTGTGGTCTATTCAGACCTAGCTTTCCGTGAAATTTCCCTTGGGCTTAACTATTGAAGCATTATTGACAAAACAGACAAGCATCGTAGTAAGAAAAATAAAATATCTTTTACAGAAGCTGTTATTTCCCAGTGGGTTGATAGGTTCTGCTGTTCAATGATCCAACTGATTCGATAATTCATTACCCGTGTCACGATGTAGCCATCAGTGCTGGCGTCTGAAACTGATCGACAGTGTCTTGCGTTAACGTAAACGTAACAAGATACCAGAAACATAAGCTGCAAACATTACCGGAACAGTTTGACACAATGCACGAGCTTTGTGGTCGGCACTAACACACTTGTACTCCCCCCCCCCCCCCTTTCTCTCTCCTTTTTATATTTACATGTAAATAGAATTATCTAGTACGTCTTTGTCCCTTACAGGAAATTCGGGCGCCTTACCTGGGTAAGGCACAGCAGCCGCAAGAGCAGCGCTACCCATTCCTATCAGTGTGTGTAGTATTTGGGTGTGTCCAAACAATGGCATATATGGCTGCCAGTGTTTGGGATTTTTAACGTGCGCACAGATGTTGATGTACATGAGGGTTGCACGGACGCCGTAAGAGAGTCTGCACTGGGAGAAAAATCCCTTGCCGCACCGGGGACTCGAACCCGCGTCAGTATTGCGCCTTGTTTTTCAGTCGGATGCTCTACCTACTGAGCTATCCCGGCCCCTATTAGTATGACTCACTGTTTTGTATCTGATTATAGTAGATAAGCGCCAAAGGCGTTGATGAGCACTTTATAAATGTACATTATTATCATTAGCTGATATTTACTACCTAGATGATGTGACTTAGTCTATTTTATCCACATCAGAGACACTCCGTTCTCAGATTACGTCCCAAAAGGATCTCTGAAAACAAGTTTTGTTCCAAGTATAAAACAAAATATGAAACAACACTTACTGCTGGCGTTCTGAAACAAGAAAGACGTTTTTGCTCCCCCCAAAATTTCTCCGCCAGCTTATCTCTTCGCTGCCGCAAAATGCACACTCACACACACATACACACACACACACACACACACACACACACACACACACACACACACACACACACACACACCACACACACACACTCACAGAGAGAGACAGAGACAGAGACAGAGACAGAGAGAGAGAGAGAAATAGTGGGGGGCCCTACCCTGAAGATTTGCGCATGTTTTGTCTTGTCTGATTAAAAAAAGCGCTCTTTTCAGCCTTTTGTGTGTTTCGATTCTTTTCTAAGTAAACGGGTCAGCTTGTGCAACCGGACCCAGAGCAATCGGGATTTCTTTGCCGGAGGAGCATGAGCACCCCTCATCAGCTCTGGAACTGTCTGAAGTAGATACTGTAATCAGCGTTCAGTGCTTGCACTAGGGCATGTGAGACAAAATCGCTTTTGGTTTAAATTTTAAATGCTTGCGGAAGAACATTGAGATAATATCGGTTTCAATGTAAATCACACAAAGCAATCGTGACCGACGTTAGAAGAAGAAAATTAAAAGGTTATCGCGACGAGCATGTCGCTAACACTCCGAGAATATTGAATTTTCAAGAAGAATCGGTGGAGTGGCGAACGATCGCGTGCACGTGCTTGCGGAGATATGCACATACTTGCGGAGACAGTCTGTTTATGCTCCCAGCCGATTATTATTTGACGAGCTGCTGATTGCGTTTAATCTGTAACATAACATTTCATCCAAGAGTTCTTTTCACTCGCGATCAGTTTCGCCGACGCACATCATGCAAGGTGAGGGTGAGGGAAGAAGAAGCATGAACTCTATGATACACTCCACTGTCTGTAGCCTACAGTTCATGCCAAGAAAGAGGTCGACCCATGACGTCATAGCCGACATTCAGCCAATCGCAGACGCCCACGGCTTTGATGCTCACGGCTCCTCTCAGGGCAGAGGGAAAGGCTGAGTAAACAGAACCGAAATTGTACTCAAAATGAGCGTTATCTTTTCTCGACGGCCCAGCTAAACAGGGGCCATTCTTAATGAGCTAGGTCACGGCGGATCAAGAGATCGAATGTAAACATGGCGAGAGCGTACAGATTTTGTCGTCTGCGAAGTGGCCTGCACTGCTACGCCTCGCTTTCGAGTTTGGTCACCTCGGCGACTTCACCTCATGAAAATTTAAAGGGATTTGATCCATGCAGTGATTACAAAATTAATGAACTCGTCGCTGTTTAGGCGTTGGAAACCTACTTGCTCAGTCTTTGGGGAACAAAGAGTGGTAGATGTCTACAGCGTTAACGTTAACGCAAGATTTCGTTTCGGGAGGGAGGGGGGAGGGCAGGGGTGTGGTGGTGTGTGTGGGGGGGGGGGGGGGGGGGGGGGGGGCCGAAACAAGAAGAAGGGCTGTCTCATACCACAAGTGTGAGGCGGGTTGAGGTTGGGGAAAGGAGGGGTAGACAACTGGTTTTCATCGCTCAATCAATCCCTGAATTTAGTATACAGCTGCTGGAGTGGCGGGTAACACTGCACTTGTGTGTATGAGAGTATGTACAGATGTGGGGAAACGGTTGCACACGCTACTTTCTCACCCAACGGTGGCTGAGCCTCAGGATTTCAGCTGAGGAACGCTAGCAAACTTCTCCCGGTCATATCAGTGGCAAACACAACAAAGAACATCGACACCAGTGTACTCTTTGGTGTAATGTATTCAAGTGGACTTGAAACCGTGGGGGCGGGAATGGGGGTGGAGGCTAGCAGTGGCACTTTGCGATGACACTTGCTGGCTGTCCACATCCACTTTTGATTTTCACCGGCATATTTGCTTCGGGATTCCCAACTTCGTTACAGGAGGGGTGGTGGTGGTGGTGGTGGTGGTATAAAACAACGATAAAATCTGCCTGATCAAAAGTATACTGAAATTCAAAAGAATTTTAAAACACTTCTTTTCCTCGTCAAATATTTTTTTCTAATTAATCATTGCTGAGAACTGGAACAATTCGATGCGCACAGCGCGGAAATGCGCCTGCGTTGATTACGAAGTGCGCCGAGTATTGTCTTGCTTCACAAAACTCTCGAATACCAAGGTGAGCGCTGTTTTCACGTTGGCATCGATTCACATAAATTATGACTGTGAATCACAGCCGACAACACACTATGTCATTTCGTTCGCTGTAACTGACACGCACGTTCCTGTTTCAGGGAGAAGAAGAAGAAGGCGTGCAGGTCAGGGTGCTCCGCTGCGAGCGGCCAAAGAGCATCGGTGATGAGGAAAGCAGGAGCCTTCCTCGTCCCGTCCACGCTGTACGCTGAAACCAAACTGTGACGAACATGGAGACCAAGGCAGTCCACTCGGCTGAAGACGGCTGGTGGTGAATTCTGAAAGTGGTGAATTCTGAACCCATGGACAACCAATCTCCCTACCATGGAGACCAACGCAGTCCACTCGGCTGAAGACGGCTGGTGGTGAATTCTGAAACCATGGACAACCACCTCCATCTACCCACCGCCTGTGCTTGCTAGTTAATCCCCAGCCTGTGGTGAATTCAGAAGTAAAGGACGTCCTTTGTGTTTGCTGGAACCAGCCTGAGATGAATTTCGTAAATCGGTGATGTTCGCCGTGCTAGGTGACACCAGTCTGTGATGAAATCAAATATGACGGGTATTCACCCCGTTTACTAAAAAAAAAAAAAAAAAAAAAAAAGAGCCCAGCAATGAAACAAGAAACTAGGGGCATACACCGTGCTTGCTAAAACACGTTCAGTGTAAAAAAAAAAAAATCGGCTGTATCCTGGTTGCTAAGCCAGCCCGTTAGTGGTGCTCCCTTCAGAAATCGGCAGGATTAGCGCCGTTTCCTCCTGCCTGATGGATTACTACAACACTTCCATCGCAGCCTGTGCTAAGTCAAGAGACAATGCACTCCCTGCTCACAGCAAGCTGAGAGCAGCTTAGAATGGACGGAGCGCTCCTCGGCGCTAGCTTAAGCCTTGTGCTGCCTCAAGCGGCCGTCATCGCCATCGCCACGAACGAGCTGGACGCTCAGGAGCAGGCCCCCGCCACGCCTCGCTTGGCGCATGCACGAAACCGCTCAGGGTACCACCGCGCCAACGAGCCGTACAGCGTGCAGCGCAACTTCAATATGACCTACGTGTCCGTGGGGGACCTTGACCCAGGGGGCGAAGGTGGAGGTCAGCGCTTCAACGCGGTGGAGACCGCGGTGTGGCTGCCGGAGTGCGAGTCCAACGTGTCCGCCATGTGGAAGCTGACGTCGCCCGTGTGCTCCACCAAGTTCACCTCCTTCGTCCTCTTCGTCGCCGTCACCGTCGTGCTGACCGTCATCACGCTGTGGACCATCCTGGGCAACGTCCTCGTGCTCTGGGCCCTCTACCGGTAAGCCACACGAACCGCGGACTGATGGCGAGTCTGGGTGTTCAGCTCCTATGACTTGTGAACCGCGAAGGTTAGTTATAAGCCAGCTATTCGTTTGGATTTTCGTGTCCAACCGCGCAGGTGACCCACCTCAGTAGTGACCTCAGTAGGTGGGATCCATGTTGTGATCTGATGTTGTTGTTGCTACAGGTGGGGGTATCAGACCTCAGGTTCCTAAATGCTGTTGTTGGTGTTGGCAGGTGGTGGTTGGTGGAGGTGGTAGGATCCATGTTGTGATATGATGTTGTTGTTGTTGTTGCTACAGGTGGTGGTATTAGACTGCAGGTTTCTCAATGCTGTTGTTGGTGTTGGCAGGTGGTGGTTGGTGGAGGTGGTAGGATCCATGTTGTGATCTGACGCTGTTGTTGCTATAGATGGCGGTATTAAATTGCAGGTTTCTCAATGCTGTTGTTGGTATTGTAGGTAGTGGAGGCGGTAGTGGCGGTGATCCATGTCGTGATGTGATGTTGCTGTTGCTATAGGTGGTGGTATTAAACACTGCAGGCTTCTCAATGCTGTTGTAGTTGGTGGTGGTGGGGGTGGTGGACTCCATGTTGTTATAGATGGTGGTACTAAATTGCAGGTTTCTCAATGCTGTTGTTGGTGTTGTTGGTAGTAGTTGAGGTAGAGGCGGTGATCCATGTCGTGATGTGATGTTGTTGTTGCAATAGGTGATGGTATTGAACTGCTAATTTCTCAATGCTATCGTTAGTATTGTTGGTAGTGGTGGTGGTGGCGATGATCCATGTAGTGCCAAGAACTCTGCTGGAGGTTGACGGCCGGTGTAATTACATATGTGTGCAGGTACCGCTACCTGCGCACCATGTCCAACTGCCTGATCGGCAACCTGGCCGTGTCGGACCTGCTTCTGGCCGTCACAGTGCTGCCCATCTCCGTCACCAACGACCTGCTGGGCTACTGGGTCTTCGGCAGGACCATGTGCACCGTCTGGCTCTCCATCGACGTCCTCTACTGCACCGCCTCCATATGGGGGCTCTGCACCATCGCCTTCGACCGCTACACGGCCACCGTGTACCCCATGTGGTACCACGACAAGCGGTCGACGAGGAAGGCCCTGGCCTACATGCTCTTCGTGTGGGTCTTCTCCATCGTCATCTCCCTGGCGCCATTCATCGGCTGGCAGGACATGATCTCTGGGTTCTTTATCTACGAGCCGTCCATCAACCGCCACATGTGCATCCTCTTCAGCAGCCAGAGCTACGTCATCTACTCGGCCATGGGCTCCTTCATCCTGCCCTCCTGCTTCATGACCTTCCTCTACGTGCAGATCTTCGCCGTGCTGCACAAACAGTCGTACAACCTGAAGAAGAAGTCCAGCTTCACCAGTGACTCCCCCACCAGGCTGGCCAACGGCTGCCCCACCATCGCCATATCTGGCATCCAGGAAACCAGCTGTGCAGTGACCAGAGACTTCACGGCTTCCACCTTCATGGCAGAGGAAACGTTCACGGAGAGGGAAGAGGACGGGGAGGAAGAGGAGGAGGGGGCGGGAGGGGAAGAGGAGGAAGAGGAGGAGGAGGAAGAAGAAGCGGAGGACTATGCAGACACAGCACCGCCCGCAAGGGCGGAGTTTCAGCTGGACGACAGCGGGGTGGACGGGGAGGACTCCAACACGTCGACGAGCAGCAGCAACAGGAGGCGGAGGGACGAGGCCAGCACGGGGCTGCTTCGCGACCAGCGCAGCAACAGCCTCAACGTGGAGATGGAGACGTTCCGGCGGGACAGCAGCCGCTTCCTCTCCCACCAGCCCAAGCAGGACTTCCTCACCGTCAGCACCTGTGATATCCCCTTCCGCTTCAAGCTGAAGAAGAGCCGCTCGGCCGCCTTCGACCTGCAGGAGAACGGGTCGGACAGGGCCCGCGGCGGCAGCTCCCCGATGTTGTCCCTCACGGTCCCCCGCAGCAAGAGTGCTACGACGCTGTGCACGGCTGGGCCCAGGCGACCGTTGGTCAACGGCAGCACGCGGGCCAGCTCCCCGAGCCTGCAGCGCTTCTCGCTGCCGTGGCAGAGCAAGCGCAGCAACCACATGACGACCAGCATGCGGCGGCGCTTCCAGCTGCGAGAGCAACGGGCCACCAAGCGCATGCTGCTGATCATGGCCTGCTTCTTCGTCTGCTGGGTGCCCTTCACCCTCATGTACATGCTGCGCAGCCTGTGCCAGCACTGCAGCCACCTGGACGAGCACGTCACCGCCTTCATCATCTGGCTGGGCTACATCAACTCTTCCCTCAACCCGCTCCTCTACACGCTCTTCAATGACGACTTCAGAAAGGCCTTCAAGAAACTGCTTAGACTCCACCGCCCCAGGCGACCCTCGAGAGCGGAGTGAGGTGATGTGTTTAAAGGTGTCGTCGGCGGCGTATGTGTTCCGAGTCCAGCCAAGGAGCCAAGAGCTTAATGACAGCAATGAGGCGACATGATACAATATGATGATACACGTCGGTGCACCATTTTCTGTTTGGACGGCAATTTATATGCAAAGGTAAAAGCTAACGGAGTGTTCAGCGACTTTGAAGACAAACTGCGCTAACCAATACACACACGCACGCACGCACGCACGCACGCACGCACGCACGCACGCACGCACGCACGCACGCACGCACGCACACACACACACACACACACACACACACACACACACACACACACACACACACACACACACACACACACACACACACACACACACACACACACACACACACACACGCACACACTATGTTATATGTCGGTTACCGTAGTTTGTCTTTATACATACGGACTCTGATGAAAGACGAAAACAAACTGTTCGTGAAAAAAATGGATCTGCCAGGTATGAGTACGGTAGAAAGCCTGGGAGGTTTGGGGGGCGGGGGTTGACAGAAAATATGTACAACAGGTCGCTCAACCGAGGAACTACTGTACTCAAGACGAACTGTGTTGGCAAAACAACCACGAAGTGTAAATAATAACAGACAATTCTTCAGTTCAAGTGAAGAAATAATAATACCTTAAACCTGCTCTTTCACAGTGCCATTTCATGCTCTTCATCCTTTCCTCTTCCCTGATCTGGGGCAACTTTCTGTCTTGGTGCTAACCCTGTATGCTAACCATGAATTTCTGACATGTAGAAACAACCGCGACAGTAACTGTAATTTGATAATCGAATACATCATCCTCTTCTTTTTGTGTGCTATGTTTTGCTTTATATTGCCTTTCTTGCTTTCGTTGTTGATGACACCGATGTAAATGCTGAACATTCCCCCGTTTATGCTCTAGAAATTACACATCTCAGCAACAGCAAACTGAAGATTTCATCGAAAGGCTTGACTTTATTTTATTGTCACACTTTTAATATCAAGTCATGAACAAATACAGCTGCTGGCGCCAGAAAGACGGAGGAAAGAAAGGAAAGAAGGCTGCAATGACGGAGGGATATTCCAAGGAAAACCCGAAATAACTGTTCTGTAGAGTGTATCAAAAGTGGAGGATATCACTGAAAATTGCATTTTATACTCATATTACTGGAATATTGTGTTTGCTCGATTTTGCCGGAGCCTGCAGCAATGCAGTATGGAATTTCTGAATCTCAAAGAAAACACTTGTTAAAACGAAAAATGTTTTGTTATTTTGGCCATTACTCCCCCCCCCCCTCTCCACCCACCACCCCCCGTCTCTTCTTTTTCGTACTTTCAGAGCACGAACGCTAAAGACATTTACTTCTGATAAAAAGGGAAAAAAATTGCCTTTATATTGACATGCAGTGACTGGAGTTAAATATCAAGTTCCTGCTTGCTGGTCAGTAACCAAGATAATTATAAACGGTACTGACACACACACACACACACACACACACACACACACACACACACACACACACACACACACACACACACACACCACACACAACACACAAACAACACAACACACACAACACAAACACAACACACACACACAAACACAACACACACACACACACACACACACACACACACACAACACACACACACACACACACACACACACACACACACACACACACACACACACACACACACACACACAACACACACACACACACACACACACACACACACACACACACACACACACACTCTCTCTCTCTCCCTAAAGTTCAGTCTCCTTACCCATGACTGATGAGGTATTGAGCACGAGAGCTGAAGACATTCACTTTGATGCAAAAATCTTTGTTTTGCCTTTATTTTGACATGCCGTGACGAGTTAAATATCAAGTTCCTGCTTGTCTGTCAGTAATCAAAATAACTCTAAACGGTCCGTGACTTAAGAAAAGAAAAGGAAAAAAAAAGGGGGGTGGGGGGTGGGGGGTGGAGGGGGGGGGTTCAGTTTCCCTATCCATGAATGATGAGGTACTGAAGATAGACCCCCCCCCCCCCCCCCAGCCCCCAACCTTATAAAAGTATTGTTTCCACGGTTGTTTTGTTGCTGTTGTTTTAGACTAAAAAACAACAACATCACGCTGAGTTTCATTACGGGCAACTTTGGTTGGCAGGACACTCCAGGTACTCACGACTGGTTTACTGCCTGAAATGGGAGTTGATCGCAGCGCTGAGCCAGGAGAAGGACTTTTTTTCTTTTCTTTTTTTAACTTTTCAAAAAGTATTTTATTATTATTATTTTATCTTTGAACCCTTTTTACGCTGATCCACCCACCCATTTCCGATTTTTCAAGGCGATATTTTTTAAGCAATGTCTGATTCCACCAGTGCTATAGTAATACTCCTCACGTCCTGTACAATTATTGCTCGTCAAAAGTAATACTATCACAGCCTTGCGAGGATTCTGAACGCTTTAAAGCTTAAAGGAGAACCGAAGCAAAGGCGCAAACTGACCCGAAAAGCAGACAATAATTATGCAAATAATATTTGCATCCGATGACTTCATTTGTTTGTTCTGTCAATATATTCACTGGCTGACTGATGATTTGGGGGTGGGGGTGGGGGGCGGGGGCGCGGGGAGGGGGGATGGAGAGATAATGGGCGAGAGGGGGACGCGAGGGGTTGCGAGATTGTGTGTACGTGGGTGTGCGCGTGTGGAGATGCAGAGGAGGGGAAGGGATAGAGTGAGATACGTCATGCCTTATTAAATTAGGTTGTGGGTTGTTGTATTGTTTCATGTATAGCGCTTTGAGCCTCACACATGTATAGTCATAGAGGGATTCGGCGCATTAGAAATGCGTTATTATTATTATTATTATTATTATTATCCAAAAACCATTTTTTTTGCTCTGAACCTGTCCTCCACATGGCGCAGCCGTATTGGTGAACTCTTTACGAACGAAAAGCAGGGGACAAAAGTTGACTCGCGACGTATTTGAAAATTTCACCACACACTCTCTTGTTGCTCATGACGTCACTAATACAAACTTGTGGGCACAAAATGGCAGCACTCGTCGTGCTGTTGTCGCGACTTTCAGAGGTTGACTTTCAACCGACAGGACCAGAAATCAAATGAAGGACTGTTCTGCGTCAACTTTCTTTTCTCCCAGTTCATTCCTATCGATATGTAATGCTTCTTCGTTTTCGCCTTGGTATAACCGTAGTGGTTCACTGGGCATAACACACCAAGTTACTTACTAGCCTCTTCGTTTAGGTTCTGCTTTTAAGTACCTGACTTTAGGATACTGTACATGTTACTGTACGCCAGTTAGAATACTGTGCATTTCACTGTGTGCCATTTGTTAGGATACCGTGCATGTTAGGATACTGTACATATTACAGTACGGTGCGCCAGTTGTTGCAATACTGTGCATATTACTGTGCGCCAGTTGGTTGAGATTTAAGGAACCCAAGAATGC